>JAFBJS010001256.1:573350-601714 GCA_016785265.1 Paraplagusia blochii
TCAGTTCTTTTGTTGATATGGGTATGGATCAAGTGGAAGGAATAGACAGATGGGGACAAAAGGAGACATTATTTCTCTGTGGCCCAGCACCAATTCGACCACGGACCGGTAGCGGTCCCCGGCCCAGTGGTTGGGCACCATAGGGTTAGACCGTGGTGGTAATAACGCGGGTTTGATGCCCATACGGAAAAATGGCTAAAAGCAAGTTGAGAAGAAGGTTCAAAACATGAGGTTTAAAGTTAACTAAAATACTAGACTGAAATGTTGATGAATTAAAGGAGAAGAATCAACATCAAACATTGGATCAAAAATATCGGGATGATTTCAGAGACTCTTCCTCCGTCCTCTTTCTGCTGCAGCTGCTTTTCGTCATATTTCTCTGCATCAATACACAAACACTGAGTATTTTTCTGCAGCCGCGGGTTCGAAACTCCCACTGCTGTGTTTATAAGTAGTTCCTGAGGCTTTGTTGGTTTTGTTTTTTTTTTTTTTTCCTGACTGCACAGATGGCACTCAGTGTTTTTTCAGTGTCCGCTGCCAAACTGTCATGTTTTTAAAAAGTGTGCAGACATTCGACACATATCCTGCTCCATTTCCTCCTTTTCCTCTTCCCCTTTGTGACTCCCCCGCCACCTCCACGTCCACATGCACCTCATATTTCCCTGTCAGCACCCTCACACACACACACACACACACACACAGCAGCAGACATCTAAATTTTCACTTCCTGAATCTGAACCTGAACCACATTGCTCAAAGTCTTTGAGGAAAAACATGCCTCCTCTCTCCTCCTTCTCTCCTTACTCCTCCTCCCTCCCACCGTCTCCCCCAAACACTTGATTTGCCTCTTTTTTTTTTTTCTCTCAAACCCTCAATGACAAAGTTTATTACCACCTCGGAAAATCTCCTCCACTTTTTTTTTGGCTTTAAATGATGATGTACGTCTGTTCTGCACATTTCTTTTTATTATTTCTCCTCAACTCACTCATCATAAATGTTGAATAAACCTTTCTGTTGTCTTTGGAAAGTTGGACTTTACTACAGGAGCTTATGTAAGTGTGAGCAGAAAATTTATAGTCAGTTATCGCAACGGGACCAGACGGACGAGGAGCAAAAACAGGGACGAAAATACAGCGAAACGACCAAAGATAAGACGTGAGGCCAGAAATAACTGCAGCAAAGTAGAGGTGAAGCAGTGAAGCTGAAGACTGACAACAAGACGGGCTGTTGACTGAGACAGGACGGGATGGAACCACCAACCGTCAGACAGAAGAACAACTGCACTGGATGAAGTTACAGAACGTTTTCAAGAGAAGGTTTATGGCTGAACTGGACCACAAAATAATAAAGATTTGTGCATCTGTCTCTCTACCCGTCTGTCTGTCATTCTATCTATCTGTCTACCTTCCTACCTGTCTATCTATCCACCTATTTATCTATCTACCTACCTACCTATTTATCCATTCATCCATCCACCCGCCCACCCATCTATCTATCTATCTATCTATCTATCTGTCTACCTGCCTACCTATCTGTCTATCTATCCACCTATTTATCTACCTACCTACCTATTTATCCATCCACCCATCTATCTATCTATCCATCTATCCAACCACCTACCTGTCTATCTACCTACCCATCTATCCATCTATCTATCTACCTACCCGTCTACCTATCTACCTACCTACACATTTATCTGAATATCTGTCTATCTATCTGGTGTCTGTCCACCTATCAGTCTGTTTATTTATCTACCTGTCTTTCTGCCCATTCATCATTCTCTCAATCTACCTGTCTATCTATATGTTTATCTCCAATCTATCTATATACTGGTCTGTCTGTGGTCTGTCCATCTACCTGTCTGTCCATTTATCTCCTATCTATCTATCTATCTACCTGTCTGTCTATCAATCTACTATTCTTCTGTCTATCTACCTGTCTATCTATCTACCTGTCTGTCTTTCTCATTCTTTCTTCTCTCTCTCCATCCACTACTTTTCAGGTTCAGTTTTATTTTCCCCGGTCGATAAAGGAAGACATGTTGATATCATTGAGTTTTTATTAAAAACAAAAACAATAAAAGAAAAAATAAAACTAAATAAAGAGAATCCATCATCATCATCATCATCATCGTCGTCATCGTCATGGACACTGTTCTGACGCCGCTCGTAGTTTGATGGGCATCACTACGTGAACACAAATTATTACAAAAAAGAAGAAAAAAAACAATCTGGAAAGACAACGGTCCAAGGACAAAGCAGAAGTGGCGATAAAAAAAAGACTAAGTGCTCGATGTTGACGTAACATTTTAGGTTCGGGGATCGTTAAAAACAAACAAAAACAGAACAATATCGAGAGACAGGGACTCTTGGCTTTTTCCTGGAAGGACAACTGGACATTTTGGAGCAGCTTCTGAGCAGGATGGTAAGGCCATTTCTCTAATGACACCATGGATAGAAATCAACGTCCAGCCTCCGATTTGGACCTAAAACTGATTAAATACATTGTTCCGCTCACAGAAGCATCAAAGGTTACACATGGCCTATTGTTTCTACCTACCTATATATATATATATATATACGTATATATATATATTTATATGTATATTTATATGAATACTGAATGGCGTTGGCAAGCCCAAAAATCTAAAATGTAAGACAGAAAAAAACACCTTGTTTTCCCGTTATATAACGTACATATCCAACTCTGAAGTTTGTGACACTTCTTCGTTTGTGTTTTCCTTGAAATCTTAGGACAAATGTGAGCAGAGAATACGCATCGCAAAGGAGGAGCGACTCCTTTTCATGGTTCCTTACAAAGAAAGAAAGAAAAATAAAACCAATCTTTCTGGAATAGAGGACATGGTAACATGGAGGAGGAAGAGGAGCGGGAAAGAAGGGAGGATGAGGAGGAGGACCAGACTGAAGAGTAGAGAGAACCAGGAGGTGATGTTTAAATACCAAAAATATCCCAAAAATTCTTCAGAGGAAGTACCTCGGAGTACTAGGGCCACATCAAGGTGGGAATAAGTACTGGGTCGGTATACTAGCAGAAAAGTCGTCCATTTACAATGAAAAAACGTCAAAAGTCCGTAAAGTCCGTTGAAACAAAGTCGTGATGTTAACGTAGTGTGAGAAAACAGCGACTACAGCTCTACTCCCCGTCTGTGGCCCTGGTACTCCCTTCAAGAACCAGGGGAGGAACGTGAGAACAGGACTAAGGGGTGAAGCCCAGTCACGGCTAACGTTCTTCATCAACACTCACTTCTTTATTAAAGACATCACCCATCGGGAAATCCTGAAATACGTCAGAGGAAGTACAGACGGAGAGGAAAAGATCGTCGTAGAGCATAGAGCAGTGCTTCTCAAATAGTGGGGCGGGCCCCCCTGGGGGGCGTGGTGGGATGCTGAGCGGGGCGCGTGTGACCCTTGGGAAAATGCTTTTTTTCTGCCGTACTACAATAAAGTGTAATTGCACATCCCCTCCAGTAGTTGGCAGTAGCGCTCTCATTGCCCATTGTACGCAGTGAGTTGAACTATATCTCGTTCTTGTTGTTTTCTTTATGTTAACAAGGATACGATGTTATGCAGAGGTGTAGCTAGAACAATTTTTATAGACAAATGCTATTATTTATAGTTGCGGCGGAGAGTGGGTGGTGGGGGGCGCTAATTGTTTTCTTGCTGGGCGGGGGGCGTAACAGAAAACATTCGAGAAGCACTGGCGTAGAGTGACATTCTGACGCACCCTCCCTAAATCTGAGAGGTGTAACGGACCACGTCTCCTGGCTCCAAAGACCGGGAGAAAACCAAAAGAACTCTAGTGGTTTCAGGAGTAACTGCAGGTGTGACAAGAGAGAGTGGGCTAGTTACATTCCCAGACCCAAAGTGAAGGGAAAATCCTAAAGGTAGATATGAGATACTGTAGTTGTTGTATATTTTATGTATATATTTACCTATCGCAAATGAAAACAAACAGACCGTATATGTTAAAACGGTAACAGCGCAGGAGTGCACATTGTCGTAAAGAGAAAATAAAGCTAGCTAACTCTCATCTATCTCTAAATAAGAGTAAACTTTACCTCGTGTCCAAATGTTGCACCGCACAAAAAAATGCGTAGGATCTTTTCCACGCCCACTTTCACACCCACTAAACTACATAAATGATCGTGGAGTGTGCGGGGCTGATGGCAACTCTGAAGCTCCCGTCAAGATGTTTCTGCGTATCACAGCTGCGTGTATTTGGCGACACTTAGTGGTGATACTGGAAAATAGCTAATAAGACAAATGAAGTCATCCGAGTGATGTTCACACGCTAACGTGTTTGCACTTCTATGGTTGGATGTGGGAACATGTGTTCAAGGAAATGTTATTGAATGTTATTAACAATTGCTAACCCTAATCCTAACGCTAACGCGTTTTTTTACCACGATGTTGCAATTACACCGGAGCGTGGATTAAGGGAAGGTAAACATCTACTGGAGAAAGATGCTGATTGGCTGATGATGATAGTTTGGCTTCATCAATTTCCCTTTGTCGTGACGACTTCGTCTGCAGATCGTGAAATTATTTGATTATATTTGCATATATGAGGGCGTGGTCTGATTACACCACAATGGAATTCTACGCAACTTTGATTCACGAGGAACAATTAGTCGTCTCGATGAGCAAAGCTATCAGCGATGTCTTTCAGCCTTTTTTTGTGTTTTTACGACAGAATTATTATTTTTTTAAAGAATATTATAATACTGGAAATTAGAGGAAAACTATTTACTGTTAAAATTCTTGCAATAGTGCAATAAAAAATACTTACAACGTACTGAGCGAGCTAAAGGTGAATCGTGAAGTAACTACGACCTTCAGTCTTATTATTTTTGGTCTGAATCTCTAACGATATTGTCCTCCAACATGCCCTCCAACCAGGGATTGAGACCCATGACTCCACTAAGATGTTCACCACTGCTTCTGAAATCACTGGAGAACTTTTGAGACACTTTTGGAACCAGAGGACTTGGTCCAACGATCAGGGCCTCCAACCAGAGTTCTGTCATCTTCAGAACAATTCCAGAAGACAGAGTTCTAGCAATGAGGTGAAGATTACAGAGCAGGAGGAGAGAGTAGAACAATGAAGGAGAAGACGAAGAAATGGGGTGGAGGAGGAGGAAGGAGGGATGAATAAGGAGGCACAGGAGGAGGAAGATCTAGTTCAGGATGGAGATGTTTTCCATAGGAAGGTTCTGCTTTGGGTTAGAATCCCAAGATAACGTCAGGAGTGTTTGTTGATGTTGGGATGAGAACTTTGTTATAATCACAGTTGGGCCAAAGGTTCTGGTCACTCTATAAGTCCAGGACTGGTACTGAACGTACTGGAGAACAGAACCAGGTCCTAATAAGAAGAGAACTTCTTTTTTTCAGGCATGGGCAAACTAAGGCTCGAGGGCCGTATGTGGCCAGTTCAGCTTTGTAATCTGGCCCAATAAGCTCCGCCTTTATACTGCCACCTTTACTCCAATATCCATTTTTTCCTCTAGATGGCCTAGAAAAGGCTAAAGCATTTTAGCATTTTAGCCTTGTCCCCCGCGTCCAATTCTGGGACCACTTATGGCCCGCGAGTCCAATGTTTGCCCACGCCTGATGAGGGTACAAGCGAATACTGAGTTTTGACTGGTGTCAGAGTTAGTGTTAAATGAAGTTCATCATTAGTTCAACACTGGTGTTTGGTCAGTGATGGTCAAATGTTTTTGTCACTGGTTCAGGTCTGGGATCTTGGACCAGATCCTGGACCTGAAGACTCTGGAGTTGAAGAAGAAGAACCAGAGAGAGAGAGTTCTAATGGTGGATCAGTTTAGAACCAAAACAAAAACAAAAGATCAAGGGACGTGGAGAGTAGCACAGTAGCTAGCTACAAGGAGGAGGTGAAGGTCGAGGAGGAGACCAGGGAGGAGGTCTTTTCTGAGGAGTATCCTGGTTTTGAGGCAGAAACAAAAAAAAGTGAGAAGAAGTTTAAGGCGGAATCTGGACAGAGGTTCTGGAGGTGGGTGAACTGTAACAGTAGTGCACATGTGCGTGAGTGTGGGTGGAGACTGAGCGTCATAGAGAAGGACAGTCAGTCAGTCGGTCAATCGGTCAGTGGGTCAGTCAGTCGGTCGGTCAATCGGTCAGTCAGTGGGTGAGAAGGTCTGTAGAAGAAGAGCCTGATGAACAGCGGTGGCGTCAGAGTCTAGTCGTCGATACAGATGACTTCTCCGCTGCGTTGCTCCCGTCGACTGAGGAGGAGCTCGGCCTCGCGCTCCTTCTTCACAGACATGGGAGGTCCATTGAGCACTGGAAGACACAGACACGGAGACTCAGACTCAGCTGCTTCATCATCACCACCACCACCACACTGTCAGAACACACACACACACACACACACATGGTCAGTGAGGAGCAGCAGCAGCAGCAGCAGCGCCACCCTCTGGACCAAAGCTACCTGTGTCACCATGATGGCAGTCAAAGAGAAGACAGAAGTTGAAGACCAGAAGTTGAAGACCAGAAGATAGATAGGGAGAGAAGGACAGATTAAGGGGCAGACAGGAAGACAGATAGACAGAATGAAGTACAGACATACAGACAGATGGAGAGATGGACAGACCGATAGGGACACAGATAAATGCAGGGACAGACAGACAGATGGAGAGAGGGACAGACAGACAAATAAACTGACAAAACACAGAGATGGAGATACAGCCAGACAGACAGATAGAGAGATAGACAAATGAAGGGACAGACAGACAGATGGAGGGACAGACAGACAGATGGAGGGACAGTCAGACAGATGGAGGGACAGACAGACAGATAGACAAACATAGAGATGGAGATACAGCCAGACAGATAGATAGAGAGACACACGAATGCAGGGACAGACAGACAGACAGATGGAGAGAAGGACAGACAAATGGACAGATGGAGAGAGAGACAGACAGACAAATAAACTGACAAAACACAGAAATGGAGATACAGCCAGACAGATAGAGAGACAGACAAATGAAGGGACAAATGGAGGGACAGATGGAGGGACAGACAGACAAAGAGATAGAGAGAGACAGACGGGTGGAAGGACAGACAGATAGATAGACAGATGGATGAAGGTCTGAATGGAGTAATGGACAGACAGATGTTGATTACAGCCTGTCTGTCCTTCACAGACTCAGACAAATATTCCTCTAAGTTCCTGCTGATTGGATAATCATTTAGGTAAAATCAACGTCCACTTCAATCCTGGTATTTATCATTTTAGGGTGCGGTAAATGATACCATCATCTGCGAACAATATTACCTTCACCATAAGGACAATGTCTGCCAAAAGTCTGCAGGTACCAGACACAGACACACACACACACACATTTGCATGAGCTGGGCTGCAGGATATATGTGTGTGTGTGTGTGTGTGTGTGTGCGTCTCACATTAGAGCGCCCTCGTAAATCTGCTGGGGCGGCAGAACGGTGAGTTTAAGGCTCCTTTCAAAACAAAGCCAGGAATAGACCAACAGCACACTTCTCTCACTCGCGCCACGGGAAAAGATAAACTGTCATAACACCCCCCAACAGATGAAAGAAGTGATAAGGAGTGGACGGAGGTCTCTTTAGGGGATGGGGGTTTGGATGGGGGGCCGGGGGGGTACGACTGTGTGGGTCCATAACCAGCAGGGGGACCATTTATGGGAAAACCTGTGGCATCTTGCCAGGGGAGGCCAGCAGAGGGGAGGGCGAGAGAGACGGAGAGGTTCAGTCTGTGTGTATTTTAGTCGGACTGACGGAGACGGGTTCAGAGTTGGAGAAAGAGAAGGAGGGAAAACCAAGGTGTTATTTTTAGAATTCAATCCTAGGTCATATCTATCGGCTCTCATAAAAGTTTAACGTCTACTGAAAGTATCAATCGATCCGTGGTGTTTTTCGACCCACACTTGAATTTGTTGAACATAAAACCATCAAGAAAAAAAACGTACGCAACGCAGGCCAGAAACGTTAGAAGAGAGACAAAGTGAGTCTGGAAAAACCTGCGATCTTCCAGGTCGACAGGAAACAGGTTTAGGAATTTAGAGGCCATACAAGAATATCAGCCAGAGGTTGAGTGTAAAAGAACTTAATGACTGTGGAGCCGTGGTTCTCAATTATTTCCTGTCAATCCTCCCCTTCGGGACAGAAATGTTTCACCCCTCACTCCCCCGACAAACCCACAAATAGAAATACTATTGAGAACCTGATAACAACCTTTTTTTTAGGGATATCCAACAGGCACGTTTTTTCAATCTTGAATTAATGGCTCAATATTGGCACGATTACAATATCGGTTTGATAGATTGATATCGGTTTTCATTTCAATAATTAAAAGCCGATTAAACAATCCATGGGTTTTGCCAAATTGACTGGAATCACACATAGCGTTCTGAGAAGTTTCGGTGAAGATATAAACCGGTATCGGAAAATGAAGTGTTTGGACAATATCGGAAAAAGTTAACACTGCAAATCCTTAATATTTTTATCCAGACAAACCACTGCACATGCTGCTGCCACCTTGTGTTGAAGACCTGTACACTTCTATCCAGGGTGCCACAGTCCACGATAGAGGCCCCCACCCCAATATATAAGAAGTAGAAATAAAGAAAGAAATGGAACATCACTGATTACTATGTTATGGAATATTTCCATAACATGCAGCAGATGTGCTAGGTGCTAAATGCTAGACGGCTAATGTGTTGCTAAACACTGTTGTGCTAAATGCTTTTGGGGCAGCTGGTGGCCTAGTGGTTAAGGAAGGGATTCACAAGGCCCCCGGATCGAATCCCCCTACCGCCAAGTGACCGCTGAGGTGCTGGTGGTTGGCAGGGCCAGCAGTTTCCTAAAGGAAAATCTTGAAGACTAATAGAGTTTAAAAAAAAATAGAGGGACAACACAGACAGGAAGGTTTGGAGACAAAGCTAGAGAAGACAGATTGAGATGGTTTGGACATATTCAGAGGAGGGACAGTGGATACATTGGTAGAAGAATGGACCTAGAGATGGAGCTACCAGGTAGGAGACAAAGAGGAGATTGATGGATGCAGTTAGGGAGGACATGGAGGTAGATGGAGTCAGAGTAGAAGATACAGAGGACAGGAGGTGGAAATTGTTGACTGGCTGTGGAAACACCTGACAAAAAAGGAACAAGATGAAAGACGAAGAAGTGCTAAGCATGTGGTTCATCTGGGAATCAAACCCAGGACTCTCTGCTCTTTGCTTTCGAGGTGTGATAACCACTAGGCTCTGTCCCTAACTGGAATTTTGGTTCCACAAATGATTCAACGTTCTACGTATGTGGCGTATGGGTCTGTGAAGGTGACAACAGTGCCACCTAGCCATTCTGTCTAACACCCAGGTTGTCCTTGTCTCCTTGTCCTGTGGAAACACCTGACAAAAGGGACAAGATGAAAGACGAAGAAGTGCTAAGCATGTGGTTCATCTGGGAATCAAACCCAGGACTCTCTGCTCTTTGCTTTCGAGGTGTGATAACCACTAGGCTCTGTCCCTAACTGGAATTTTGGTTCCACAAATGATTCAACGTTCTACGTATGTGGCGTATGGGTCTGTGAAGGTGACAACAGTGCCACCTAGCCATTCTGTCTAACACCCAGGTTGTCCTTGTCTCCTTGTCTGCTGTGGTCCAGGTGTTGCAGCCATCAACAGTCACAGTCAACACTGCACTGCACTGAAGTGAACCTGCAGTTTCCAGCCATTCTCCAGGATTTTGTGGATCAGATCTGCTCCTGGACCCAGTAAAACACTCGGTATCGGCCTGACTCAAGCAAAAAGGCATATAAGGTAAAAGAGGCCGTGGAGATAAAACAGGGGGAAGGAATTCAGTGAAGCACTTGAAGCTGTGTTTGAGCAGATAACAGATTCTCCCTGAACAGTTCCAACTCTGAACATTTCACTCTGCTGTGAAACATCAGCCTTCTTCAGCCAAACGGCTCCTGCTCCTCGCTCCGTCCGCAGCACCTCACTTGTTCGTACACGTCCGCGGTGATTTATTCACCTTTTAATTATAGTGAAATCCAATAATGCTCACCTGAACAGAGCACTAGGAGATCCTTCAAACTTTTATTCCTTTTAACAGGATGGAAATCTTGGACTGTGCAGGATGAAGCCAATGAAACCTCTTCCAGGTCCAGATTGGAGGAGTGCTCTCCTCTCTCCTCTCTCCCCTGTAGGTCTTGCCTACTATCAGATAGAGGAGCAAAGCTGCCATCTTGGCAGGAAAACAAACTTCTTTTTTTTTTTTCTTTTACTGAAAGCGTTTCAGTGTGAGCATTTCCAGGCCAGAGCCATTCATCAGGGACAACCTCGCATCTCTGAACTGTCAGCGTTTTTCGGGAGCTTACAAAAGACTTTTAATGTCCAGACTCCATCCAAGAGAGGGAGCAGAGAGACACAGAAAGAAAGAGAGGCGTTTCATAAGTCCAACGGTGACGAGTGTGTGTCCAGAAAACAGAGCGTGTTCCGTCAGCAGCTTTTTAGAGAAGCAGGTTTACATGTGTCATGTCTTTTCCTAGAACAATTATACATCAGACGATCGTCCAGTTCTTGCTGCCTGACCAATAACTGGAAGAAAAGGGAATGATCTGCTGAAGAATCAACTATGACACAACGTGGATAATTTCCATTCCTCTTCAGGGATGGATCAAAAATAGAAACATTTTTTTTTAGCCAATCTTCAGACCACTCTGGGATAGTTCTCCTCAGAATGAGTGACCTCCACGGAGAGGAAACAGGGTCCGTTGTGGAATCTTTTCTTTTGTTTATCTTTCGAACGCAAAAAAGACCTTAAGATTGTTGACCACATGGATAAAGACTGTCACTTACGATTGGAAATCCATAAGACACCAAGTCCCAGAGGCTGTGAAGCTCTGTGTGAGTCGACCTCATGTCGTGTCAAGGCATCAAGAAGAAGATGGTTTACAGTTGGTGCACCTTGACTCTATAGCAGTGTCCACCAATGGACTGGTTTGCACCTTGGATCGGTCAAATGTCTGGCAATTTTTTTCACACACCGGTCTTTGAGGTGTAGCCGTGAAATACCACTAATGAAAAAGTAACGTCCAACATAAAAGTGGTATTTTTTAAGTATTATAAGAAACTTTCATCAACTCAGTTTGCAACTTAATTGGCAACAAAGTTGATCATCACAGAAACAGGTTTGTTTTTTTATTGCAGAACTTTTCACCTTGAGGTGGCAAAGCAGTTTTTAAGGGTTCATTGCCTCATTGAAGAGACACTGCAGTGTGGACGTCCAGGAGGGGATCTGGTCCCTCCTGTACCAGTCCAACTGTTTATCATCAATTAATAAATAAATGTAAATAGTGTAAGTTGAGCATCACCTCTCTGCGGCCCGGTAGCAATAGCCCCACTGCTTTAAATCACCCCACCTGGAGCATGCACTGTGAAGGAGGCTCATCATCCTCATACTTTGAGTTTATGGTCTGGTTTAACAAAAACCTAAAGCCTCCAACAAAGGTTAACGTGTTTTATCGACCTGCCTTTAAAGTCAGGCCTTTCGGTGACGACTGTTATATTATTCAACACTCAAGCAAAATGGAGCAACTGCAGGCAACAATATTGAGGATTGATGAGTAAAATGGAAAGAACACCAGAGGAATGAGAGAAAATATAAATAAACAAGTCAAATTCTATATATTTATCTATTGATATTATATTACCCAGATCAGGTAATGAGATAGGTTTAAGTTAGCATGGTGATCTACTGTAGACAAGTTGAAAGAAAGACAGTTTTCCCCGGTGTTAAATTAACATCAATCATCATCAATCCTCATACAGTTCTATACGTAGTATGTTCATACACACATTTAATAAGTTTTACATATTAGGAATGACCAATCATATCGATGGGACGGTATCTTCAGTCTGCTACTAGCAATTGGTCAGTTGGTGACCTAGTGGTTAGGGAAACCGACTTTGGTCCGCAAGGCCACCGTTTTGAGTACCCCTTCCACCAAGTTACCCCTGAGGTGCCCTGAGCATGGTATGGTCCCCACACAGTGGTCCAAGGTGCTACGGTGATGGGTTGAATGCAGAGGCAACCCCCCCCCTAAAAAAATGTTGTTGTTGGGATTAACAACAACGTCCTCCTTTTCTAATATTTATGTAAAAACAGTACGACTGTTGTAGGATTTTTTTCTCAATGTCTGGGATTTTCCGAATTTGCTGGAATCGTACAAACTTGAGATGTTTACTTCAGTTTTGCGACCAAACGGCTGCTCCTATCGTTATTGGTTATTGGAATTGGATGTTAAGTGTTTGGACAATATCAGAAATCAAAAGGAATTTCGGCTAAAGGTAACAGGACTAACAGACATATATGATTAGCCTGTCTTGCTGTATTGAAAGTTTGGACGGGTCAACAATCGTGGTCAGTATTGCTGTGGAGATTTTCAATGGTCACAGATTGCAGGTGGACAAATCCGCTGCCAATCCCAGCCCAGAGTCAACAGTCGCCGATGAAAACTGATCCTTTGACGGATGAGTCCTGGTAGGACTCTCTCTTTCACCCCAGTCTTTCTACTCTCGGAAAAAAAGAACCTGTGTTGTCAAACGAGTGCTTTACGTTTTCACTCAACTTTACTTGTACTTTATTTACATGGTCACGGTGTCCTTTGAGGTAAACAGAGAACAGTTTAACTTTAGGACACGTAGAGTTGCTGCTGCTCACGTCTGGACTGTGTAAACCCCCCGTTCTTTGCGTCTCCACTTTCCCCCCAAAAAAACAGAGGCTAAAAGAGTTTGTCCTGCTGTTCCCCACTTGGGGATGTCACTCTGATGTACAGCTCTGCTGCACACACACACACACACACACACACACACACACACTGGAAAAACGATGACAGAGTCCAGAGTGTTTTATTTTCCCTGGGATCAGGGGACATTTTCCAGCGTGGAATCCATCACACTGTCACAATAAAAGACGCTCCAACAGCCGGAAAAAAAAAAAGAGAAGAAAGTCTGTCCGGCCTTCAAAGTACGTCTCCCCTTTTTCTTTCAGTGAAAGATTGCCGTCAAAGACATCGAGGAAGAGCAGCCCATAAATACTGTTTCTTTTTCTTCCCAGTGATGAAGCTTTAAAACAGGAAATGTAAATACTTCACTTGAGTGATTTTCCCCTTGAAGTGACCCCTCTAAAAAAGGTGCAACAGTAAATATGGGTTGTAGTACAGTACTCTGAGTCGAGGACAAAATTATGAGGCCTCAGAAGAAAATTCAAGCATTTCCCAAGTGCTTTTGTGCAGAGTAGGGAAGGTTTACACTGCTAATTCTGAGCAAACTGGCTTCATTTGGGAAGTTGATAATGGAGTCAATTTCAGATGTCACGGCTGAGTTTTCCAACAACTTCCAAAGCAGTCTCTAAAGGTTCCCAAGTCCTTTCGGCTATGTAGGAAATCTGTCCCAAGTTTGTTGGTCTCCAGGTTGAGATCTTCTATTCACATGCTCCTGAAAACAGCTCCAAACCAGTTTTGAAGCGTAGTATATTCAAGTCTTGTGGTTTCATTTGCTGGAGGAGTGGCTAGAGTCGATCCCAGACATCTTTGTGCTTGGCTGCCGTCCTTGGATAGTCCACCAGCCCATCACAAAACCAAACCAGAGTATCTGGCAAAGAGCAGGATTGTGAGGCAGCAGGTGGCCTCAAAATACTGTTGAGACTCCCCTCACTGAATTGTCTTTTCAATTTCTGAGATTTGCTCGGGGGTGGGGTTTTTGCAGCCCATTCCCCTCCTTTTCTTTAAAATTTGCAGGTAATACCTTAAATGGTTTAGAGATTATTCTAAATATGTGGATTAGTTTGACCCACTTGAAAAAATAGCCCTTCGGGCCACCTTACGACAGAATTTACATAACAAACAAACCAACCGTAAAGTTTCTTATGAAAAATTTCCCTCAATATTGTAGAGTAAGTGCTGTTAGTTTTATCATTATCAATCGTTTCAACTCGTTCCAGCAGAAATCCCTGATCAGAATCGGAAAGATATCAGCAATGTAAAAAAATGTAAAAAAAAATGTAAAAAAAATAGATAGGACCGACTTTTTGCCGTGAGCTTAATGTAACTTGATCTTTTCCATGAACTTAAGACTGTGAAGTTCAGAGACGCTGGAACCGATAACAGGGCTCACCTTACGGCCTAGCCTGATGGACCTGAGCACAACAGAAGCCATGTTGAGGAAGGAAGTAGAGATCTGTGAGCAACAGTACGGTCTTAGGCCTTGAAAGAGTACTATAGATGTAATATTTGCCTTGAGGATGTTGATGGAGAAGAACAGAGAAGGTCAGAAGAAGCTGCATTGTGTTTTTGTAGATTCAGAAAAGGCCTATGACAGGGAGACAAATGAAAGGGAGGAACTGTGGTTTTGTATGAGGAAGTCAGGAGTGGCAGAGAAGTATGTTAGACTGGTGCAGGATATGTATGAGAACAGCACAACTATCCACCTTACAAACTTTAAGGTGGATAGAGTACAGGCAGAAAGGAACAGCTGGAGAAAAGGGTCAGGACCATGATGGATGGATTGGAGACACTAGGAATAGACAGGAGACAGAGCTGGAGGTGGAGGAGTTAAAGATCAGAGGGAAATTAGAGTTGTCATTAGAGGGACAACACAGACAGGAAGGTTTGGAGAAAAAGCTAGAGAAGACAGATTGAAATGGTTTGGACATGTTCAGAGGAGGGACAGTGGATACATTGGTAGAAGACTGATCCTAGAGATGGAGCTACCAGGTAGGAGACAAAGAGGGAGGACATGGAGGTAGTTGGAGTCATAATAGAAGATACAGAGGACAGGCCAAAAAGAGAAGAAAACTATCCTGCGCAAAACATACCTTGAACATTGCGTTAATCACATTTAATATGAGCAAAAAAATAACTTTTCATATCACCAAAAACACATAGCACTCTAGCACTTTTTGGTTCTCCATCTTATGTTCAGTTGTGATGACAGGTTCTACGTCTTTCCAACGTTAGTTCTTGTCAGTGTCTCTTCTCCAGCTTCTTCTCAGGAACCTCAGTCTGTTTGGGAAGGTTCTCCAGCAGAACCTTTCCATTTCAACCTTAGCGACCCGTACTGAGCTGCATATGAGTGATTCTGGTGTTTGTTCACACTCGGTCCTTCACTAATGTTTCTGGACTTACTCCAAGCTCTTAAGACTCCCTCTTACTGGTTTCCAAAACAAAGACCTCCTTGAATTTTCTCTAACAGTTTAGGTCAATTTTGATAGTAAATAAAACAATTTACACTTAAACAGTGTAAATGCAATTGGGACACAGTTTAAAAGGAAAATATTTTCCCCAAATTCAGTTCTTCTTCATTTTAAGAGGAGCATCATCAGACATTGCTGCTTTAACACTGCTACTGACTGTTGGCCCTTGGTCCCCACTTTTATACATTTATGGCTCTGACTTACACACATGGATTTGACTCAGGAATTTGATGGCGAAGAAAGAGAGTCCTTACAAGTCTTGGTTAAAATTTAAGACTTCTGTTCTTTTCTTCTTAAAGATAACCCGATCCCAGATTGTCCCCCTTTTTTGATTTGGAGAGTCTGGATCTCATCTGGACTGTTAATGTCTTAGTGAGGTTTTCAGGTTGTTGTGTGAGGTCCAGAGAGTGGAGCGTATGTAGGTCTGACCGAGACTGAGAAAGCCAACGAGAGAGAGACGGGGGGTGCGGAGGAGTGGAGGAGGAACTGTGTGGAGGAATGAGGGAGTGAAGGGTCAAAGCGAGGGAGCAGGCTTGTTCAGTCAGCCGATGGATGAGGAATTGATCCTAGGGGAAAAGGGTTTTTTTCTTGGCACAGTACGGAGAAAAGGGGACGGGGGACGAGAGGCGGGGGTTAGAAATGTTCCTTCATTTGGACGTCCATATCTGAATTCTGGTGTTCTCCTGATTGCATTTACATGCTGCCTTTTTCCACTCTGTCTTCAGTCCAGTCAAGAAGTCAGATTTTTTCGGGTCCTTTTTTCCTCCAGCGCTGGAGGATTTGTTTGTTCCAGACAGGCCATCACTCCTTTTTTCTCTCTCCCGGCCTTATTTTCCCCCCACGCATCATTAGTGCTTGATCTCCAGGCCAGCTTTTCACCTCTTCCCTGGTATTTTGGACTTCTCCCTCTTCTTCCTTCTGCACTTGATTGCTTGTTTTATTTGCTGGATCACACTGCCAGTTCTTCTTTTCACTTTTCAGGTCCTGTCCTTTCTTTTTTTTCTTTTCTGCCTGGCTGTATTTATCCAGTCCTTCCCCCCCCTGCGAGCTTCACGTCTCCGTTTATACTTTCACATTCCACTCATCATAAGGGGTCTTTTTCAAACGCTGTAGCTGCCGTAACGTCACGGTCTTTTCGGTCGTCCATTCCGCGGCAGGTTCTCTACAGTGTTGCTGAGTCGATACTTGACGATGATGCTGTGCACCGTGGATTTGGGCATCTTCAGCTCTTGCCCGATGGCACCCTCTGACCTGCCGTCCTTCCAGAGGTCCACCACTCGTTGCCGTTGAACCAAATCGTGCTCCTTGGTCTTTTGGCAAAAGATGGCGATGGGTGACCCGCCTGCGACTCCCCCTACGGCC
This sequence comes from Paraplagusia blochii, assembly GCA_016785265.1. Taxonomy (NCBI): domain Eukaryota; kingdom Metazoa; phylum Chordata; class Actinopteri; order Pleuronectiformes; family Cynoglossidae; genus Paraplagusia; species Paraplagusia blochii. The sequence goes on from JAFBJS010001256.1 coordinate 589,985, forward strand.
CCAGCAGCAGCAGTGGTGGTTGCAGCGGCTTCTGTGGGGGCAAACAAGCGGCAGACTGTAGTGGAGGCTTGTAGAACCAGATAATGTATCACTTAACTGGTCCCTGTGGGGAATTCTCTTTAACTTTTCCTCCCTTCTTTCTGGGGTTGTCAGATGTTTCTACTGGAGCTGGTGGGAGTTTGATGTCCTGCTCTTCAGCAGTGCAGGTGCTTGAAGAAATGAGGCATTAATTTCAGCCAGTCTGAAACCAAACCGCCTAGAACTTCTAAAGAATTACAGGCGTCTAGGATCAGAGAGTCCTGGTGCAGAAGAGACACAATTCTTGAGACATTGTCAGAGGAGAGTCAGCAGTCCGTTAATGTAGAAGTGTTGAAATGTTGTTTATCATTTCTGCAGGTGACTGATGTTAACGACCGGTTCAGGCTGCTGTTTAATCATATCTTTGTCAAATGTTGAGCTGTGTTTCCTTTGACTTTTTGATTTTTAACGAACCTTTAAGAAATACCCTCAGAGCAAACGTCTCACTTTTAATGAAACATGAATAGAAATCTGCTCAAATGATGTTCAAGCTCATGAACAGGTCATGATCTAGAGCAGTGGTTGTTAACCTGGGTTCGATCGAACCCTAGGGGTTCGGTGAGTCGGCTTCTGGGATTCGGTGGAGCCTCTGCCACGGAGGTCAAGACTCATCCTACTAAAGCAGGGTTCTGTGAGAGCGCATATGAACTTGGTGGGATTCGGTAGCTCCAACAAGGTTAAGAACCACTGTTCTAGGACCATCTCAGCTTTTGTCTTTGGACCAGACAAAGGAGCAAGTTGTCACCTGGAGTCAAGGATATCGACCAGAATTCTGCAGAGAAGGAATTCTCTGATGGAGATGCCACAGAAGAAGTTCTAAAAAAAAACATTTGCTTTAACCTGTATCTCTGTTTATATGAGGTAAAATCTTTATTGGTTTTCTCTCAATTTTAAAAAGGCAAATTCTTCCTGAATCTCCTGAAGCTTCTTCCTGAAGACTCCAGGCAAAGACGTCTTGGTAGAACATCCCTAAAACATGACCCTTACTGTGGTTGGTCAGCCTGCTGGAAATGTTACGTGGGTCATGATGGTGCTATGCTCAGGGGCAACCAGGCAGCTGCTGGATTGGAACCTGAAGTCTTGACCTTGAAGCCTTCAGACAACCAAAGCAGTCCATCTTCAGCCAGAGTAGAACAGAAGATATGACGACCGCTCAACGTCCGTGAGACCATAACTGGTTGAAAGGCTGGTGGAGATAGAGCTGCCCTTCATTCCAAGACTTGAAGCCATGTTTGTTTGCGTATTCCTACGTCTACCACAGCAGATGTCCGTATTTTGGGATATGTTTTGTCCTATAATGGGGACATGGGGTTTTCTTGGGGGAGAGCTGTTTACAGATGGAGGCTGAGGAGGAGTCGGTGCAGCTGTCAAGAGGTGAGGGAGGCATCAGAGGATGGTGTTGTTTTTCCCTCCTCCCTTTGGCTGATTATAAAAAGGGGTCACCAAGCACCTCAACCCCAATCAAGACCACAACTGCTCCCCTCTGCCCCACCAGCGGTTCTAGATGTTCCGAGTCCATGTGGATAAGTTTGGTGCAAAAGAGAGGAAAAAAAAAAATGCAGCTGCAGCAATTGCAGCGCGTGACTATTTCTGAAAAGCCAGCGCTGGGTTCGGCCTTCTGCCGGTTCACGAGCGGCAGCACAACATTTACACAGCTCTGCTCCTTCTGTGGTTTGCGTCCCTCTCAAAATACCTTGGTACAAAGTCCGAATGTTTTCTTGGCACGGTCCAGACTCAGACAGGAGTCTGAGCATAATGACATTTTCAGAAGATAGGCTCTGGCTCGCTCTAAAGTGCAATGCCTTTGACAGATGTCTCAGTCTACAATTACATAAATCAAGATACTCGGGCGCACAGAGGCAGCGGTGGCTGATGTTGGTTTTTTTTTTTTTTTGTTGGGGGCTAGTGGGGAATATCAGGTTGTGACTGTTATCTGTGCCACATCTCCACTATCACCACATCTCCCGACACGATCGCACATTCGCAGCACAGAGACAGGGAGAGTGTATGTCTGCCCAGCACATGTTGTTAGCAAACTCATTAGAAAGGAATAAATTCACTGGGAGACTGTGTGCAGTGACAGGCTGCAGGCAGAGGAGGCCAAGAACAAACTACATCTCTGTTTTTACTTTTTTTTTTTTTATTTTGGTTTCATGGTTTTGATTGCTGAGCTTTTAAGGGGCGAAGTAATGAGCGAGAAAATATCCAAGAGTCTGAAACAGATGCTCCTCAGGCAGCTCTGATAGCAGACTGGGCCTTCGCTGTTGCACAATCGCAGCAAAGCACCAAGGTTTTTGAGGTTAGGACAAGTTGAGAGATGAAAATGCCTTAATATAGCAGAGCAGCAGCAGCAGCAGCAGCAGCAGCAGCAGCAGGCTGCCGTTTGATTCTGCTGCTAATGTCTATTTCAGGTGTTTCTCTGGCAGCCACATCAGAAACCATTGCTACAGATGTATTTTTTTACCCTAATATTGACTCTCTCCTTGCAGTAGTGCCTTTACATCCAGGGCTGCAGGAGGAGATAAAGTGTGGAGTCTTCACAGACAATCAGCCTCTTCTTCTGTCTGCACATATTTAGAGATTAGTTTGAAATCCAATACTTCAATGACTCCATCACATCACATCACTAACTGCAGGGCATGGACATTTTCCTGAAATAACCCGTTCCCACAGTCGGGCCTGTTCTTTTTTTTTTTTTTGCCCGTCTTCTTTGCTAAATGTTTTTCCACAACAGCATAACCATATAAAGATGGGATTCCTCAGATAACATCTTTAAATAAAATAAATATTTTAAAAACTGATTTTTTTTTCTGCCCATCAACAGTGAAAGCTGCCAGTTCATGAAATCAGATTTGTGATGGTCTGTCAGAGTGTCGTGGAGCCTCTGCTGCAGCCTCTCCAACACTGGACTGGACCGAAGACGTTAGAGCCAACCAGTCGGCAGGAGAAGCAAGGTTTTCCTCACAAAATTAGGAGAATGTTTGAGAAGGTTTGGAGGAGAAGAAGCACTCAGTAAGGGAGCAGAAACCATGATAATATGATCTCCAACGATGGTTCTCCTCAGCGCTGATGGAGAGAAGCTCTGGACTCTGAGCTACCTACCTGTGACTGGCTGAAGATACAGCACCTCTGAACTTGATGTTAGAGATTCCATTAAAAACTATCAGAGTTCCTTGGAGATACCGTACCTACAGCCATGTTAGGATCCTCCAAAAACTCAGCAACAACCACAACCACCTCTTGTAAGAACCTTTCAAGGTTCAACGCAGATCACATCCTTGAAGACAACAACCCAAACAAAAGGCCAATCAGGAGACACTTGGCAACCGTGAGTCCGTTTTTATCTCCACAACTGCCACCCAAATCACACGGCACCATACTGCACCTTCCTGCAGGTGGTGCAACCACCCTAAACAGGATTGGAACTTGCCCAGGAGGTGAACCCTGGAGTTTCACACCAAAGACATTGCCTCTGGGCCAAAGTGAAGGCCCTCCTGGGAACCGATGGAACGATAATGTACATGGTGCTGAGAACTTGGCAGACGTTCCCAAAGTTAGAGCATCAGTTTAGCGTTGATCTTCCTTTAATGCAGTTCTTTGATTGATGGAGCTTTTATGCAATTCTTCAATGGTGTTCCTTTTATACTGTTCTCTGATTGACGTTCCTCATACAGTTCCTCTGGTTAATGTTCTTTTCATACAGTTGACGTTCTTTGGTTCTTGGTTGATGTCCCTTCACTGTGACATTGGTGACTTTGACACTGGAGCAACAGTATTTGCTTCTCAGCCTTTGATGGACTGTTGTTTGTGTCCAAACGTTGATGTATTACCATGTGATAGAAAACTTTAGGTGCACGGAACCTACGGAACCTCCTCCACCTCCAGAACTCCTCAAACACGTGTGTTCAACGCTGCAGGTGTCGATCTTCGTTTTACAGCCACAGTTTTATCATCACACTCCATTAGCCACCAATAAAGAAGCGACATGTCTGCGTTCAAAGCCGAAGCACAAGTGGGATTTGTCCCGCACTAAATCTAAAGCCTTTTTCTTTTGCTGCTACAACGATCAACAGGTTCAGCTCTGCTGCTCCGCCATAAATCACTTCCTCTGCCACAGGCAGCATCGCGCACATGGCAATAATACCTGCACACAGGGGAATAAATCAGGCTCAGAACCGGAGCCTGCCAAGTGTCAGCGCATCAAACAAAGTGTATCTCTTCTGTAAATTACCCAGAATGCTGATGTTATCAGCACCCTAATATTTTATAAGCGTGATTATAGCGGCACGTAATGCTTTTCTCACATATAGATTTTCTTAGTGCACGGATTGCTCAAAGATTGAGTCATTGTTGAGGATGGAAACTCACGTAATCATATCATTTAAGAGTTCTTCCCCTGAGATAGTGAGGCGCTGGCATAAAATGTGCTAAGTGGAAACATTTAATGTCAAACTATTATCATTTTAAATAAAGAAATGCTTAAAACCTAAAAGTTCTTGTTGAAAATATTGCAGAAACAACTAAGAAATTATTAAAATGTGACAAATTAAAGCTAATAACTGAGCATTTACTGCTAAAAAATTTGAAAATTTTACATTTAGATTTTAGAAAAAAATAAATTTGCAATGTTAGGTCATGAAAATATAAACAAACAGCTGGCAAAGGCCCAAGTAACCGTGAATAAACATGCTTACGGTTGGAGTCGATTGTACAACAAAAACATTAAAACAATATCATTCATTCATCTTGTCCGTTGCCGGGTCACAGGGTCAGCTGGCGTCAACCAAATGACATTGCACCATATTGTGAGCCTCCCTGTGGGTGGTGAACCCACAAGGACTTTTGAGGGACAGGATGGTGGCAGCCTGGCAGCTGGTGGATTCAAACCTGAAGCCCTGTGGACCCAAGTCCGCTTCCCCAACCACTAGGCCACCGTGGCCGATTAAAACAATTATTCTCCCCAAATATTTGAACCGTATTTTTTTTTCCAGGAACAACCGTGTTGGTGTGACTTCTGTCCTCTGAAACACTGACCTGATATGAAGGAACCTGGAGGCATCTGGCTGTAGTTGGCTCCTCCCATGTGCAGCGAGCTGTGCAGAGCAGGAGTGAAGGGGGCGCCGTAGTTCTGGGGGGTGGCGTAGGGTCCTGGGGGAATGGGCTGTGAAGAAGGGAAAACCCTTTTTAATTTAATTTTATTGGTGCTCTATAATTAGGACAGGAATGTCAGGGATGAAAAGAGAATGAGAGTCAAGTGACAAGATGATGAGCTCTGTGTTTTCATTGGCTGTTCTCCACTCCTGATTTCATACAGTCAGGGCAGCAGCTCCAGGATCAGGTTTAGAGGTGTGTGTGTGTGTGTGTGTGTGTGAGAAAGTCTGTTCAGGTGTGTGTGTGTGTTCCCACTGACCGAGGGTGTGTGTGTCTCCGTGCCCTTGCTGGCCAATCGACTCAGGATGCTACGCTCCGACATCTGCAGACGGGCGGCGATGGGCGGGACTCGAGAGAGTGTGGCCGGTAGCCGTGTCACGTCGGCCTTCATGTCACTCAGTAGCTCCTCCAACTGGTTCAGCACTGTAACAACAGGAACCAAATTGTGACAGATACAATTCCAGTGTTCTGAAATATTTTCCTACCTATAAAATCTTCCTACCCGAGTTAACTATACATGGGAACAACAAGGATTTCTCAAGTGCACACAGCCTATAATTTTCTGCTACCAGACTGGTATCAATGACTGCGTCATTTTGAGTTTATTGTTGTCTTCACTGAGAAAATATTTCCTAATCAAATATAGTTAATAGGGGTGTACAAATTAATTGTTTTGGATCGGAACTGGACCGAATCGGATTGAAATGGATCAAACGTTTCATGGTTTTTTATAAATCATTCCGGAATCGGATCGTAGCCTGTGGATCGAGATACGACTCGTATCGTTCTGTGAGTGAATCGTCACACCCCTACAAAGAATGCATTCATTTGTGTTACAATACCTAGTTATATATATTTTGGTGGTTAAAATTGTGAAAATTTATAATTTTTTGGTTTGGAAGCTAGTGATGACTGTGAAATACTGTCCTGATAAGATCCAGAAGTAATCTCCAAAAATAAAAGTTTCTCAAAAATGACTAAAAATTAGGGGTGTGCAAATGAATCGTTTTGGATCGGAACTGGACCGATCAAACTGGATCAATCGTTTCATGATTTTTATGAATCGGATCGTAGACTGTGGATCAAGATACGAATCGCATCGTTATGTGAGTGAATCGTCACACCCCTAATAGTTACATTATTGATGATGGAATCCTAGCCATTCTATTAGTCAGTTCTTTTGTTGATATGGGTATGGATCAAGTGGAAGGAATAGACAGATGGGGACAATTCACCCACGGACCGGTAGTGGTCCCCGACCCACTGCTTTAGCGCACATATTCTCAAATGTTGGGTCATGAGCCAAAAGTGGGTCCAGTTTCCAGTGTGTTGCAGGCCTTTGGCTGGGCAATAAAAAACACAATTTTCCATAATATTTTTTATTGCCACAGAAAGTTGGGGGTTAAAGTCTCAGGGCAGAGTCAGGGTTTTTTTTTTACAGCCCAGCCTTTTGGGATGTGACAGATAAATGCAACGAAGTAAAAATCTGTTGTTATTGTTGTTATTGATTAACGTGGATCTAATAATCCACGCTAATCTACATGGAAACCTAGAGTTCTGAGCAAAACTCTAGGTTTCCAGGTGGTGGAGCAGTTTACAAGGCTCCATTGTCTAATTAGTTAGCAGTTTCCACGTATAATGTAGCTTTGGAGCGGCAGCAGTAGCCTAGAGGTTACGGAGGAGGACTTGGACTTCCACAGGACTTCAGGTTCTAAACCACCAGCTGCCTGGTTGTCACTGAGATTCTCTGACCATAGCACCAACCAGAGACTCACAGTATGGAGCAGTGTGATTTGGGTGGCAGTCGTGGAGACTGCTGCCCCTGTGACATGGATTAAGATGAATGGATGAAGTAAGTCAGCTGTTCTCCTTCTGGGAAGACTTGGACTCTTCTTTTGTCTTTGCTCTGACTTATATATAATAATAATAATAATAATAAATGTGATTTCAAGATGCGGCAGAGAGGATTCAGTGAACATGAACATTTACATTCACAATAAATGGTAGAAATAAAGAAAAAGTAAAAATAAAGATATAAAATATCCAAAAATCTGTGGGATGAAACGTCAGATCGGACAAGAAGTGTCCTTGTGTGATTTATAAGGCGTTTCTAAATAAAATGTATTATTATTATTATTAATAAGATTAGGTGAGAAACCAGCCACTAGGGGGCACAGCCAGTGTTATTTCAGTGCCAGTCCCAAGCCCGGATTAATGGTGAGTGTTGCGTAAGAAAAGGCCTCTGGCGTAAAAATTTGGCCAAATCAAAAATGCGTAAAAAAAAAAGAACAAGCCGAAAGAAAAGAAGATTAAGATGAGGCGAGAGGCGAAAAAATCAGCCAAGAAAATCTCACAAATACCTACGAAGAACAACAACTGTAAATATTAACGTTGTCTTCATCCTCTTGTCTGTGACTTGGTCTAAGGGGGAGAAGTCTCCACGACTGCCACTCAAATCCCACTGCACCTTATGGGCATGTAGGCCACGTCAGTGTCAGAACCTGAGCCTCACAGACCTTCTAGTCTCCTAGGTCACCGTGACCAACCAACAAAATCATTTTTTCATGATATTTATCAAAATGGTTTGATTCTGAGCACAGCTACAGGTTTGAAGGGACAACTTGACGGTGAAGCTCTGCTCCTTCTGCCCTGTGATGATCCTGAGGTTAGATGTTGGTTCCTCAGGTCTTTGTTCATTCTTCTCCTTCTCTCTGTCAGACTTCCCTCTGTGAGCAGCAACTGCTGGGATTTTGTGCAGAAACATGAAACGCGAACAGCAGAGCAGGATTTCCCCCGATCCGCGAAACAATTCAAACATGGACAGACTTGCCAGGCAGTGGTTGAGGAAATGTTTGGAGCTATCACCTAACATGCTGTAAGCTTATCTCCTCTGCCTTTGACTGAGCAGCGCTCCGGGCGTAGTGCTACGGTTGCCGAGTTCGCAGGAAACGCGGGATTGCACAAGGGCGTGAGTGAGATGGGTGAGTGATGAGATTGTTTGCGATTGTACAATTTTTTTCCCCTCCACCTCCACCTCCACCTCCACCTGCTCTCTGAAGCCTCTTTGTTCACCTCCTGCTGAACAAAGGAGCTCTTCACAAACACAGAGGCGTCGCAGCAACTTCTCTGACCTTTGTGGAGGACGGCATTTGCCGGCTTGTTGCCCGCCAGCGACTCCTTGCTCAGGTGCTGGTGCGACTCAGCCAGACACTCCACCTCTGCGAAGCGGGCATTGAGGGCCATGGCAGGGTGGCTGGGGTCCTGGGTCATGTTCAGGTAGGCGGCCCGTCGTAGCTGCTCCTCGATCACCAGAGCCTGCTCCAAGAGCTGCAGCGGAGACGGAGAAGAGAAGGAATCAACAAGCAGCAAAACAAAATTCAACAAAAAAAAACATTACATAAAACAGTAGGTCAAGAATTATGCTGCGTCATGTACAAGCAAACTAAGGCCCGTGGGCCGGATGTGGCACATTGGGCTTTTTTAATCTGGCCCCACAAACTTGTTTAACTCACATTGTTAACTTACATTATTGATATACTTCTGCCATTTGCCTGCAATTCCAGCATTTTTCCAAAAGAAAAAAAAAATGTAAAAAAATTCAACTAAGATTCTGAGGTCATGAATAAATTGTCCATCTATCTGCCTCCCGGCGTCCTTGTCCACTTTTAGGATAAATTGTGGCCTGCGATTTTAAAAGTTTGCCCAAACCAGTACTACACTGAAGAAAAAAAAAAAAAAAAAAAACGACAAAACCACCAGAGGGCGCTCCTTTTATCACAGACAACTGGTCAACAATCAAAAGGTAACATGCACTTCACGGTACTCGTGTGGTTTTTGGGTAATTATTCGACAATTAAAAGTTACATAACAAAAATATGGAAATATGTAAAAAATTCAACCAACTTTTAATGTATTATTAACAATAAAGAGTTGCAGCTTTGATCTTTTTTATTTATGTTTCCTTCATATTAGTGGAGGTAGTTGGAGACAGAGAAGAAGATATAGAGACAACACCTGAAAAGGGGAAAAGCTGAAAGGAGAAGACATACTTTTACCATCAGATTTTTAAAATTATATATTGTGTTTTATTTATTTTTTCGGCTTGAAAAGGAAACTGTTTCTTTTTAAATAGTTTTGCCCTCCTGTTTTTTTACTTCTTTTGTCCACACCAATATTTTTTTCTTTTTCACTAAATGTAATTTTTGCCCCTGTCTTTTGCTTTTGTCCTTTCAGTGCTGTCTTTCAAGTCCTATTCTAGTCTTTTGCCTTTTACTTCCTTTCCTGTATTCTTCTGTCTCCCTTCCTTGTCTTTTTTTTTTTTTACATGCGTGTCCTTCTAACACAGCGTCACAGCTCTTCGCCCACTTTCTTGCACCATGACCTCAGTATCTTACATTTCAGCTCCTCCTTCGGCTCCTCTGCTCCTCTGCTCCTCCACAGCTGACCTCACCTCATAGACTTCACTGATTCACTGGTTAAAGGTTAAGTTTAGCAACTGGACATTCAGTATTTTGGAAAAATTCTCCTCTCATCTTCTTCAGTTCTAACTGTCGGTGTGGACTAAGAGAAGTTCTATCCTGGGAGTGAGGAGGTCACTCCTGTTGGGTGGACCCAGATTTGGGTCTAGAGGGTTCCATGGTGCTGTGAGCCTGGCACCGCCCACTGTTCACTTTGGTGATGGGTTAAATACAGAGATTACATTTGGTTGAGAGCCTTGGTGTGAATCACAATGACAAGTAATTATAAATAAATGTAAAGTGAGGAAAGTCTGAGACAGAAGTTTTTTTTCTGTTGAGGATGTAAAGCAGGATCTGAAACATGTGAGCGTCTGAAAAACAGGATGAGCGATCGTCCAGAAGTGCAGCGGTCAGCAGAACGACCAGCCCAAACATGTGGGTGTAGGGCCAGCTGTCACCCGACCATCAAACAGGTCAGGTGATCCAGGGCGGAGGAGAAGCCTTCCTCCTCAAACACAACCCGGTGTGAATCCTAAAAGTGCTTGATATGAAGGAATCGAACGGTTCCCACCTTGAACCTCCGAGCCAGGAACTTGTTCTTCATCTCCAGGAAGTTGCCTTTGTTGGCCTGGGACTTGAAAGGCTCGTTGACGATGGCGAACTGAGGGTCGTTCTGGATGTCCTGCCATCGGGCGTAACCGTGGCTGAGGCCGTGGGTTAAGGATCAGTTAGGTTATCAGGACAAAATGAGCTGAGACGGGGAATCTAGGAGTCTGAGGAGTCCAGAGTTCTGGGACGTAAAAGTCCCTGGGAGAAAAGAGGAGATCTTGACCTATGAATACCAAAATTATCTCAATTTTTATATCAACAGATAAAAAAAAAGTTGGATTTGACTCAGAGTGGACCGTCTAAAAATACACAAAGTGGTCAGAGACGTCACTGCGCCTTATCAGGGTTTTAAGGGAAAGGTCGACAGTCAGGTTGGGTCGAAACGCTCAAAGTTGTGTGTTTCAGTTGGAAAAAGATCTTTTTTTTCCTGTTCAATTCGACCTCATGAAAAGGTCAGAATAACTGTGACAGTTTGAGAAAATTCTAGAGAACACAGTGTACGTCCCAGGTGTAAACACACACTTTTCTCCCAACACAGCTTTCCTTCATTTCCCTCTTCCGTTCCCTAAATGCAGCGCGGCCCTAATTCACTGTAATGTAGAGCAAACATAGCGGAGCCACAAAGTTGATGCCTCGCTGGTTGCCGGTTCCAGGAGACACACTTCACTCATTTTACATGTCTTTAAATCCCAGCTTCTGCTTTGGCTGAGAGAAAATAAACAGCGGCAGGTCACGGCCCGGGCACCTGCTTGTCAAGGATACATCACGATTCCCGCCAGGAGCCAGAAGTCGTGTCGTCGGTGCCAGATCTCGTTCATCTTCCCCGAGGAGATGGCAGCACGCTCCTCGTTCTGCCAGAGAGTGTGTAGCTCTGCAGGGGCGAAGCCAAGTCCAAGTCAGAGGTTAGGTTCTGAAAGTCTACGAGCCGAGTCAGCAGGAACCTGCCTGCAGGTGTGTTTTTTTTTTTTTACACAACACAAAAGGGGATTTTTACAGCATTTGCGATGATCACTCTGTAGTGACAGCTGTGAGAGGAAGGCTTTTTTATTACCTTTCAGAAAAAAGATCTGAGGAACAGTCAAAGGTCTGAGTCAGAAGATTAAAAAAAAGGATTTGGAAAAAGTCATTAATTGAAAGAAGCGACAATTAGTCACAAAAGTTCTGGATTTCTTTAGCTCAAAGTCTGAATTCGCAGAAAGAATTGGAGAAAAGTCACAATAGAGCTGGACTGTTGAGTCAGAGTCAGATTTGAACCAGACTCAGGTCCTGAGGGTTGTAGGTTCTAAACCACCATCTGCCAGACTACCACCAAGGTGTACTGGAGCTGTCCTCTGTTTCCTTCCTTCCGTCCTCCCTCCTTTCTTTCTTTGTTCTTCCTTCCTTCCTTTCTGTTTTTCTTTCCTTCCCTCCCTCTTTCCTGTCTCTTATACACATC
>JAFBJS010001256.1:603593-614033 GCA_016785265.1 Paraplagusia blochii
CCTGACTCTTTTCTCCAGTTGTTCCATCCTGACTCCACTCTATTCTTCTCCTCAGTCTCCACTGCTCTGAACAGTTGATCCTCAGTATCTAAACTCCTCCACCTTCTCTCTTCTACACAGCCCTCTGCCAATTGTCCCATGGTCCAGTGTCAGTCCACGTTGCAGGGTTTGGAGACCACTGTACTGTAGTATGGTACAGTACAGTACAATAGACTAATAATAATATTTTAACATTGTTCTTTTACCTTTGATTTTGATGAAACTAATCTGGATATGTTGTAAATGTCAGTGGTGAACACGCACAGCCTTTTGCCTCTTTCCAAAGTAAAAGCGTTTGATAAGCAGCCTTTTACTTTACTTCTAGCTTTGGGCTTTGGAAACAATGCTGGTACTGTTTCAATTCTTGTGTTGTGGAAAAAAACAGTTCACAGAGTCGAAGACTTTGTCTGCGTCACAACCAATTACCAGAACTGATGTTTGTTCTTGTGATGTTCACTGTTGTCATCATCAAGCATTTGCTTCTCTGCACTGAAACCTGGCTTTTCATGAGGTAAATATCTGTTAGTTGTCTGTCAGTTGTAGAGTCGAACAACCTAGAATGTATATCAAGGACTGATGTTGGTGTGTTTGATTATTTCTTCCTTTGAGCTGGGCGGTGCTTCTTGAATATAATCCAATTGAATGTCAGAAGCATTTTAGGTTTTCTGACCTTGATCCATACCCATATCAACAAAAGAACTGACCAATAGAATGGCTAGGATTCCATCATCAATAATGCAACTATATTTGATTAGGAAATATTTTCTCAGGGAAGACAACAACAATAAACTCAAAATGACGCAGAAAATTATAGGCTGTGTTCACTGGAGAAATCCTTGTTGATTCAGGTAGGAAGATTTTATAGGTAGGAAAATATTTCAGAACACCGGAAATGTACTTTTATTAAGGGATATTTATCTGCCACCGGCCTGTGAAAACAGTACGAGACATTTAACCAGTCCTTGGCACAGAAAAGGTTGGGGAAGACTGGTTTAAAGTGAGGATCATTGAGTTGAATTTATTTTCCAGACATTACTTTGTGGTTGTAGATATAGATCTACAGTCTGATGCAGACCTGTGATCACCTAAGGCTATTGTTCCAATTTCACCAGTGTTGACTTTGTCCTCATCTCTTCCAAATATTCCCTCTAACCAGCGTAGGTTGATTCGTGGCTGACATTTACTGCTGTATTTTTTTTTTTTGCTTCATTTGTAAAAACTCCAGACTTCAGACAAATGCTTTGCAGACGGTGTCTCACCTCCTCGGGGTCTCCCGTCTTCTTGTTCTCCTCCTTCTCCTTTTCTCTTTCCCCCTTGTCCTCCACCTTCTCTGGGTCTTTTCCATTCTTCTCCTGTCTGTCTGCAGGAGCAGGCGTAGCTGCACAGGTTCACAGCAAATCAGAGCAATGAATCTCCTAGTTGACCTTACATGCAGCACCCCCTACTGGTTATGGTAAATGCACTCTCTGGCCATTTTATCAGGTCCTGCAGTGTGGCCAATCATCTGTCATATTTAAAAACTGTGTTTCAATTATGTCATTTTCTAAATTTAGATTTCTTGGTCTCTTCAGTTTTGCCTTCTTTGTTGTCATTTCTGGAACCTAAGAGCTACATAATGTTTCAAAAATATTTTTCCATGGTTTATTTTTAAGAATTAACATTGGATTAATGTCAAATTAATCATTTTAGTACAGTCATATGGATTTATAAAAGAAATACACAGGACTGACAGCTGTTTGCCATCATGAGTGGTTTCAAATTCAACTTTTTTTCCATTGTGTGCATTGACGTAATCTAATGGAATTTTACACAAAACGAAACAATTGTTGGCAGCAACGAATGCAGTAGTTCACATAGATAAAATGTAATGAGGTTGACGTATTGGTATTTTCATTTGCAGCAACCTACAACAATTTATCGTGTGCAATTAATGCATTTATTCACCAGATAGAGCGCTTTCAGAGGAGGAGACCTGTGAAACACATATATATACTATCATCTCAGTATTCACCCTGAACATGAATACTGTCTCCATTCAATTGACCTGTACGGGCCTTTGTTATGGGGGTGTCACTGCTTTACCTAGATACAAGTTAAAGAAAACTTGTGATTGGTCCATTTCCTGCTCCACTGGGGTGGTGTTTGTAACAATGGTCGAGTAATTATTACTATTTTCTAACTCAAAGTAACAAAGTTTAATGAATAAAGATATTGAAAAAAGTATTTAGTATGTAGTACAAATGTCCTACTTCAGGCCCTTCACTCCTCTGGGTTACCTGGTTTGGAAGTGCAGGGTGTGTTGTTGTAGCTGGCGTCAGGTGTGGTGGTTGCGGTCTTTACTGCAGGAGAGGAGGCTCTGGAGGACGACTTGTCCACGACGACTTCAGGTTTGAGCTCCGGGAGACTCCAGCGTCCGTTGATGTGTTCGAACTCCTGAATCTGCATCAAAAGTATGGCGTCAAGTTGAATATCAACAGAGCAGGCAGAAAAACAGAAACATAACAAATTCAAAATTCAATAAAAGTCAGTAAAAAAATATGAGTAAAAGTTTGACAAGAAGGACATAAGTCAAAAAGCAATAACCGTCTGTCAAAACACAGTTCACAGCATCAAATGGATTTCAGGCCAAAAAGTGAACAAGAAACAGAAACAGAACAAAAAAAAAAAACAGAGGTAAAAGTCATAACCAGACAAAATATTTAGAAGAGACAAAAATATAGGCAGAACTATAAATAATCCGATCAGGTGACGAGGACTTTGGAGTTTAGCCAAAAAACATTGAGCATAAATTAGAAAGTCAGACAAAAACAGTAAAACCTTTCAAGTCCAAAAAAAACAAAAACAAAACAAAATTATGGCTAATAATACAAAGACATGGTCTCTACAATAGACAAATATGTATATTTATAGATATATTAACATATATCTAATAATCATTATTAGATTATTTTTATAATTTAGTTAGTTGAGTCCAAAGAAAAAAAACGCTAAAAGTTAGCCAGGGATGCACAGAGGAAGAGGTCTGTAGTACCTCAGGACTAAAAATCTAAAAGTTTTTGGCAACAGTAGAAACAAACACTGACTCTACCTGATATCAGAACACACACACACACACACACACACACACGTAAACCCTGTTTATCTGAGCGTCCATCACCGTCCCTGTGGCCCTGATAGCAGATCAGGATGTTGGCCAGTTTCAACGATCTGGGCTGAAAATTCAATTAAAGATGTTTAGATGAGCTGCAGTGAAGTGAAAGGATATCTTTAGGAGATACGCTAGGTTTGACCCAGGGACGACTTTCAGAACCACTGTGGTCCCGGTCCCCGGTCACACTCTCTGAGCCGCTGTGAACTTGTACGAGTGAAAGCCGGTAAATTTGGATCTATTATTTGCAGCTGGACCGACTTTTCTCTGGCTAATTGTTTGCTCTGCTCCAACAGAATCAGAACTGTATTAAGTTACTGCTAATTCAAAGCAAACAGCTGCTGCTTCACATTAGCTAAAGTCAAAGCAGACCAACACCACAGCTTTTTCTGTGAAGCCGTAGTAAGAAAAGAAGAACGTCAGCCAAAACGACTCAGACGAGACATGGTGTGATGTCAATAGAAAAAGCTAAAACATTAGCTGAGACATCTAATTAGTTTATGTCCAAATTGTGTAAAAAAAGTATTTTATTTATTTATTTAACCTGTATTTAACCAGGTAAGTCAGTTGAGATCATCTCCTCATTTACAATAGGACACAGTACAGATACACATAAAGACAAGTAACACAACATTACAAATTGAAGAGGCCATTACAGAACCAGAGGACGGCAATGGACATAATCGGAGTGAAAACGTGTAACTAACGCGAAGACTGCGAGATGAGTTGTGAAAGTTGAGAAGTGTTTGGAGATATGATACGTTTTGCCAATAATTTTGTCAATAGTTTTGTAAATCGAGACAAACCAATCAGATTGCCTGCTGTGACGGCCAATTAAGTGAAAAGTACATCAGTGCAACCTTTTTTGCGCCACAGATCGGTTAAATGTCTCCACTATACTATTTTGGAGCCGTTGTTAAGTTGTGGCATATAAATACACCTTAATAAAATAAAATTTCCGGTGTTCTGAAATATTTTCCTACCTATAAAATTTTCCTACCCGAATTAACTGGACACAACAAGGATTTCTCCGCCTATAATTTTCTGCTACCAGACCAGTATAAAAAGTTGATGTGGATCAAGTGGAAGTAATAGACAGATGGGGACAAAAGGAAACATTATTTCTCTGTGGCCCAGCACCAGTTCACCCACGGACCAGTACTGGTGCCCAGCCCAGGGGTTGGGGACCACTGGAGTGCAGTTCACAGTGATGGGTGTGAAAAGGAGCTCCAGTGAGAAACATATAGCGTCGTGTTTTTGGGGCAGACCTGTAGACTACACAAGGTCACCCACTGCCCCTATTGAACCTCACCTTCTTCTTGACCAGAGACATGACCCCGATTCTGGTGAGGACAGGTTGTCGACACAAACCCTCCCTCGGGACGCCGTCGGCAAAGGTCTCGGCACCGTCAGCTACCGGCTCACACAGGTGTCGCATGAAGAGAGAAACGTAGGCCCTGCAGGAGAAGAGAGGAGAGGAGAGACAGCGCCACTGTATCAGCTGTGTTAATGATCGTGGATGAGTTTTTCAGTCTTTCTTTAGACTCACTTGAATTCTCTCTCCGTCTTTATCCTCAGGTCCCGCACCAGCCAGTGTGAGGAGAAGGCGTCCTGCGATGGCATCCCCCAGCGCATCACTGCGTTCAGGAAGGCCTTACGTTGGCGTGTGTTAAAACCCAGCACCTGGGGACGGACGCCAGAAGGGTTTTCAAGTCAGATTCAAGAATTTTTACAGCGAGTCTTAGTCGCACTTTACCTTAACTGTAAATATCTACCTCAAAAACGTTGGTACATTTTTGAAAAACTGAAAGTGAGTATTTTGTAATTACCAAATACTCAAATACTCAAAAACAAAAAGGGTTTAGTTGTCAGCAACTGGAGTTCTTCTTGGAGTTGAACGACCTTTCATTCCATAACTGAGGCCAGGGCCGGATTAACCCTTTCCCAGGCCTGGGGCTAATAACCATGATGAGGCCCTTCATATCAGGTCTCGAACAAGGCAGGTGCACTGACACATGGGCACAGATATGACGTGCTACAGCAGTGCTTCTCAAAGTGTGGGGCGGGCCCCCCTGGAGGGTCGCGGTGCGATGCTTAGGGGGGCGCGTGTGACCCTGGGAAACATGCTTTTTTTCCGCCGTACTACAATAAAGTCTATCTCTCTTTTTTTTGTTTTCTTCATGTCAACAAAGATACGATGTTATGCAGAGGTGTAGCTAGAACTATTTAATAGACAAATGTTATTATTTATAGTTGTGGCGTAGAGTGGGTGGTGAGGTGGGGGGCCGCGAATTGTTTTCTTCTTGCTAGGGGGGGCGTAACAGAAAAAGATTGAGAAGCACTGTGCTACACTGTGAAGTAAAGTGGCAATATGTATAGCCTGTAGTTTTTGCATTTTAAAATCCACAAAATTCCATGAGCCGTCAACAGAGTTTATGTGTAAATCACAAAATAAAGTTGTTCTTAATCAGTATTTACTCTTTTGCATTTTATTGCTTGTAATTTTCTTTTTTGTCCCTGCTCTTGTGTTTTCTCTGTGCGTTTACACTCTACTTGAAGTAGAGTAAAATTAGCAGTGGAAGTCTAGGAAATCCCTACATCGGCAACGTTAGCCCCACCCAATGGTGTGGCCTGGGGGCCTTGACTGAGGAACTTCATCAGTTTCTGGTTGACCATCCGGAGCAGTCCAGTACTGAAGGTGGTGGTCAAGAACAAGCGGGGGCCACAGGTGGTGCTAAAACTTTAGTCACATTTTGAATAAAGGTAAATAAATAAATATCTATGTCTAGATAGTCGCTACTATCTATTGCTAAATGCTAGCTATGCAGGGAAACGGCAGAAATATAAGGATAATATAAATTAAAGAATAATTGGGACAAGTTGGGCGGGCTGGACTGAAACGCCAAGCGGGCTGCATCCGGACCCCAGGCCTTAGTTTGCCCAGGTCTGGTCTGTAGGAGTAGAACTACTAGAGTTCCTCTTGTCATCAACCAGAAACTGATGAAGTTCCTCAGTTGAAGAATGAAACGTCTTTAACTCCAATTACTCACAACTAAGAATTTGGATATCCTGTCCTGGACCGAAAGACAATCTTTACAGACTAAATGCTAAAGCTCATTATTAAATGTTAAGCATTGCAGCTAATAGTTAGTAATGTGTTAGCTATAGATAATATACACCTGCGAAAATACTGTCCAATAATACTGGACAGTAAACAGGTACAATTTAAACCAAATTATGTAACCACCAGGTAAAAGGTTAACAAAACAAATGAGTAAAATATTTAACCTTAAAAATCTATCTATTCTAAGGATATCTATCATAAAAATGACTCAAATTATATAGGGACAGAAAACAAAACCCAGGTTATCTTTATGTGAAGTTAAATTTAGCTAAAAAGTCAGTGAGTAGAAGTGAAACTAAAAGCCAAATAAACACTTGTGTCTTCTTTCCATCTCTTCTTCTCTTGTGTCGCTGCAGTAAAACCAACATTTGTGGATCATTAACATCCCGTCCACCACTATCAGTGTGACGATAAATGAGCCTGGATGCTGCTGAGCTGCTGCCATCTCCAGTCAAAGCCTGAGAGATGTTCAGACAAACATCAGGTTCAAGCGGCGCAGACAGACCTCCAGGTTTCCTCCCACTCTGGCCAGAAGAGGAGGCAGAGGTTTGTCCTTGTCATTCCTCAGCTGTCGTCGCGACTGCCGTCGACCTGCAGGAGGACAGCGGAGGTTTTGGATGTGACATGAGAACTAAAATGCAAAGTAAATAAATGAGGAACGACGTGAAATGTACAAGGAAAAAAAAAATTGGAGGGTTTGTGCTCCAAGAGTCTGCAGCAGGAGGTGGATGGTGGTCTGCATTTTTGGCAATGACACCAGTTTGACTTTGGCAGCACGGACTAACAACTAAATCAATTTCAAACAGTAATTTAACACAGAGCAGATACTCTCTGACTGTGTGTGTGTGTGTTACCACCAGTATCTCTCTCCCTCAAGTTTACACACTTTCACACAAGTCACATTTGTTGAAAAGTTCTTATCTTTTGACAAATGTTCCTCCTTTTTTGGCTCAGTGTCAGCGTGTTTAGCTACATTAGCTACATTTTTATATCCCCTGTTGTGTATTCGTTGTATCTGTGTATTTTTTTCAAACTTATTTTTTGTAACCACTGGCGTTACGTAACGCGGTACTTTTCTTGGTAACTAATAATGTAACGCTTTACTTTTCCCATTCAGTAACGCCGTTATTGTTACTGTAGTGTTTGTTACTCGTTACTATCTGTGGTCCAAATGGACGGTGTCTCCCGTCCACGGAGACAGGACTGTGTGTCAGTGGAGCCTGTCTGCTGCCTGTCAGTCATGAGTGAAAGACGTCCGTCCACACTAACTGAACCCACGGGTTGAAAAAGAGCGATGATTGGTTGACATAGGTTAACATTTCAGGCTAAGCCAATCAGACAGAGACTTGGGCGGGTCTTCTTGCCTTATGGGGAAATAAACACACACACAAGCAAGATGAGGGTAAGTGTCAAGTTGAGGTTACAATAAAGACGTCTGTCCAAATGTCTAAACATCTAATTTGTTTTTATTGTTCCACTACATGTCATTATGATAGTTGATACAGAACACAACACTGAACTGTTTTAATGTGTTTTTGAAGTAAAGTAACTTGTTATTAGTTACTTTTATAATTTAATAAGTGGTAACATAACTAGTTACTTTTTGAAAGCAGTAACTAGTAAAGTAATAAGTTACTTTTTTACAGTAACTTGTCCAACACCGGAGGTAACTCTCACAATCATGAGTGAAAGACGTCCGTCCACACTAACTGAACCCATGGGTTGAAAAGGAGCGATGATTGGTTGACATAGTTTATCGTTTCAGGCTAAGCCAATCAGACAGAGATCTGGGCGGGTCTTCTTGCCTTATAGGGAAATAAACAGTCTCACACACACAGCAGCTCACACCCACAAGCAAGTGTCAAGTTGAGGTTACGATAAAGACGCCTGTCAAAATGTCTAAACATCTGTTTTGTTTTTATTGTTCCACCAAACACAACACTAAACTTTTTATTGTGTTTTTAAAGTGAAGTAACTCATTACTTTAAGTGATTAGTTACTTTTGTAATTTAGTAACAAGTAACGTAACTAGTTACTTTTTCAGAGCAGTAACTAGTAAAGTAATAAGTTACTTTTTTAAAGTAACTTGCCCAACAATGATAGTTACACCCTGGACGTCACCACGTAGACCAGACCAGAGGTAGACCAGAGGTAGACCAGAGGTAGACCAGAGGTAGACCAGAGGTGGCCAACTTCCATATTATACTATTAATATATATCATCAATGTTCTTTTGTCTTTTCACTACAATGCCATAATTTCTCCAATTGACATTGGAGAAAACATTTTAAAATTTTAGATTTTATTGCATTTCTTTGACCTCAGTTCACACAAATGCTACATGTATTTGCTCCTGACCCTGAGAGCATGAAGACAAGAGAGTCTGTTCTCCTCACTCCTCACCTTCAGGCCGATCGTCAAAGTCGTCATCCTCCTCCTCGGAGCCCACGGAATACTCTGACTGGTTGTCGGAGATGTCAGCGTGCCACTCTGGAACCACACAAGAAGACAAGTCGGGAGGAGAATGGACAGTTCAAACACTGACATTTAACACACTTGGGCAAACTAAGGCTCGGGGACCCAGATGTGGTCCACTGGCCTTTTTAAATGGTCCCACCAAACATGTCCAAACTATAGATTTAATGTCTATTATCATCATCCTGCTGTCCACCTTGTGTGGTGCAGGGATCTTTGGACAAGCTGCCTAGGTACATGACTAGGTGATGTACGAAGGACAAAAATGTTTCCTTTCCAAATATTTGAAAATAAATATTTATTTTCTAAACTACATCCGTCTCCTCTCTGTTACCAAACCAGGTGTACCAGTGAACCTTCCTCCAGGTGCTGAGCCCACTGGAAGGAGGCGATGTGTACTAGGTGTACTGGGTACTAGTCTTTTGAGCATGATTAAAAAGACAGTCCTAAAAGAAAGCCTCTTTCTAGGAGCCAAAGCCTTGATTCCCCTCACCTTGGTCTTCCTGGGCTGCGTCATTGTAGTTGACAGGTTTGCGGTTTCTTTTGCCTTTCCCCAGTTTACTGGCCAGGTCCTCCTGCTGCTGCTCGTAGTGATGTCGCAACAGCTTCTCCCAGTAATCTGGATCCACGTTCTCCTCCTGTTTGATGATCTCACGTTCAATCTCCTCGATCTGGGGGAAAAAAAGATTCACAAAGTGCAGGTTAGAAGTCAGCTTCATTCAGCAGCAAAGAGGAGGAAGTAGAAATGAGTCAAGTTAAGTCAAAGAATCATTTCGGAAATCATTTCCTGAGCTGAGAAATCATCAAAAACACATACAAATACATACAAAAACAATTAAGAGGAAAACTGACAAAATGAAAAAAAAAAAACAACTGTGTAGAAATGAGACTTTCCCAAAGGCAATGAAAGAAAGATTGTGATTACACGAGCTGACGTTTGGTGATGGACTTATTGACGCACAAGAACATGTTGTCTGGAAGTGAAAGAAAAAGAATTGATAACAACTGTGGAGGTTTCTGGCCTGTGTTTCTGTAACAGATCTGTCTCACACTCCACTCCACAACAGCAGCAAATGCTCAGATTCTTTTTTTTTTTTTCCCAATATATTTTTAATGCAGCTAATGATTATTTTCATTCTTGTAGAGGTGGGTAATTATTCCCTTGATTAACACATAAATCATTTCTCTCCTCAAACACATCAGTGACAGCAGAGTTAGGTCAGATGGTTAAATATATTTGTTTAGGCCAGGAGAAAAGTTCAGTCCCAGGAGGCAGTGAAAGTTGGATGTTAAAAGTGCAGCCAAGAGTGGAAAAAAGAAGCTTTATCTCCAGGTGGGCTGATGGTGTAGGTCTGTGTTGGTGATGGAATTTAACCAGAAGGTGGATGCTGGGATTGATGTTTCCATGAATTACCTGGACAAATCCCAGAACTTTAAAAAAAATCAAGAACTTTTCAGTGATAATCTTCTCACACTGACTTTGACTCAGTCTAAATAATAAAACCCAATAGATCCATGGATGTTCAGAGCAGTGGAGACTGTGGACCAGACTGTGGAGAAGAATAGAGTGGAGTCAGGATGGAACATCTGGAGAAAAGAGTCAGGAGTGATCTGAGATAGAAGAGAGTCAGCTAAGGTGGAGGGACGGTGGAGAG
>JAFBJS010001256.1:633055-657078 GCA_016785265.1 Paraplagusia blochii
GTTGATATGGGTATGGATCAAGTGGAAGGAATAGACAGATGGGGACAAAAGGAAACATTATTTATCTGTGGCCCGGCACCAATTCACCAACTGACTGGTACCTGTCCCCAGCCGATTGGTGGGGGTATCACTGTTCTTAAGGACTATTGGATGGATGAGGCTATGGTGCCCTCTGCTGGTGGGGATTATAGGAATAGGAATGGTTTATTGTTCATCCCCCAAGGAGAAACACACTTTTTACAGTATCTCAAAAACAATAAGATATAATAAGAATAATAGAGAGACAATAAGAGGAGAGAATATATATATACATATGTATATATACATATATGTATGTGTATATACAGTATATATATATATATTTATATATACATACATCAATAAGATAGTTAAATAGAAAAACTAAGAGAAATGTAATTAACAGTGAGAAAAAAACTATAAAAAAATATAATTTTATAAATCAAAAAAATAAAAATAAATAAAATGATAGAAACTTTTATTTTCTAAAAGATAATTACAAACGTAAGTCCACTGAGTATAAATTTTATCAGCAGCATCCTTGTAACATGGTGTTGTCTTTTAATGCAGAACTCTTGGTCTCCAGGTGGTGGAGCAGTTTTTAAGACTTTATTGTCTCTGTAAAGAACTTTTTGCAGTACATTATGCAGAGCAGAACAACACGACTGTTGGAATAATCTGTTAAAGTCAGCTTTTTTCCTCACTGAATCTCTGACCCAGAGCTGAGGAACTTTCTGAAGATCTTTGTTTTCTCTTAATTTTGGGTTTCAATTTAGCTGTGACCTACTATGTGCTACCAACCAGAGCAGACATTTTACTCTGAAGGAGGCATCTGTGTTCTTGGAATCTGAACTCGAACCCAAAGCCTTGAGCCCCAAGTCTGCTTCAAAGCTGCCCTGTACCCCAAGATCTTCTTATCGTTTTAGCTAGTTTCTTTTTTCCGGGTTTACCACAGCAAATCAACATCCCCCTTTAATGAGACCCACAGTCCAGCTGGTGCTGACCAGTAATTTGGACATGTTCTTTGTGAATGTCTGACGGTGAAAAAGTGACAGAAATGACTCGATGTCAGCTTCATCTCACCTTTCTTCTTCTTCTTTGCAGGCCTTCCTCGTTTGTTCTTCTTGACCCGACCGGAGCTGTCGGAGCGTACAGAGGAGCTGTGAACGCTGGAGTCCTCCTGCTCCGACTCCTCCTCCTCCAGGTCCTCACTCTGAGGGAGATCAGACAAAGAGTTAAATCCTCAGCAGTTAAGACCAAGGAGTTTAGTCATGAAGTTCCACACTCACCGAGCAGCTCTTCTTCCTCTTCGCGCCTATCGGTGACAGTTTGATGCGAATCGGTGCCATTTTTTTAGCCTTGGCCAGAGCTTTCTTCTTGTCTGGGACTCGGGGGCTTTTACTGCGCTTCTTGTAGCCAGGGCCTGGACAAAGAAGGGACAGAGGACTTTAATTTTTCAACACTGAAAAATTAAATAACTTGTAGAATCCCTGTCTAGGACCAGGACTTCAACTGACCACTGACCTTTTCCCTCTTTTGTCTTGGCTTTCCTGATTGGTGGAGGCTGAGGCGGGGGCTCGGGTGAGGCGGTGGCTGCTGAGACCTGCTCGGCGACGGCAATGGCAGCGGCCGCAGCGGCAGCAGCAACCGCAGCGGCATTGCCCTTGAAGGGGTTGTTGGAGCTGAACTCTCTCCATTTGGCCCCCAGAATGGTCATCATCTTGGACATAGGGATCTTCGGGTTCTTCTTGGCGATCATCGGCCTGGGGACAACAAAGATCAAAACGAACTAACCATTAAAAACCTGCTGAAGGACCAACTATCATCATGAGAATGAAGAACACAAGTGAATTTGATGGAGATTTTTACTGGTCAGCGACAATTAATCCACACAACCAGGATCAAAAAGGAGAAAAACATCTCTTGAAGTCACATTTTCTCAGTTCAGGAGACTTTTATGACACTGCCAAGGTGTCCTTGTTGTTTTAAAGTAGTTAAATTACATTAAATTACATTAGAAATAATTCACACATCAGTGGTATTTGTTTCTTATTCTGTCTTTTTGTATTTTTTCCAGATTATTTTTACTGTAAATCCTTCTTTACAGAACAAAATGCATGTGCTAGAACAAAAAGCATGCATTATTAAAAGTTACAATATTATATTCTAACAGTATATGAGGTCTACATACTGGTGGCCAACTCCATAAAACATTTAATTTTATTTCGCGGGCCAGATATAATTACACTGCGGGCCAGATTTGGGCCCCGGGCCTGAGTTTGACACCTGTGTTTTAACCCACTGGCATATCCTTTGTTCTTCTGTTAAAGGTGTTTATCAACTTCACTGTTACAGTCTCCAATCTCGAGACAATTTTGCTAAACTCAAGGAAATTCCCCATTCTTTTTCAAAAAAACGAATTTTCTAGCCTAACAGTAGGTTAAAACAGTTAATGAATTAGCGGAAAGAAAATGCAACACACACATTAAGGGCAATGTGAAAAACGACGAGAAATGAAAAGCGAAATCTGTGACACCCGCCTGACTCTAGAGTCGCGAACAACAGCAACATCGCCCTCCTGTGTCTAACTTACATAACTACCGTAAAAAAAGCAATTCTCTGTCCATCCCACGTAAATACAGCTTAGACAAGTTCACAGTCATCATTCACGTATATCCATATACATATATATATATATATATATACATATGCATATATATATACATATATTGTTAGATACTGCACCAAAAACCAGAGATTTGCAGCTAGAAGAGTCATCACTACATCAATGGAGTGTATTTAGAGAGTGCATATGTAGTGTAACAACATTTTGATTAATTGATTTAATTTTTATTGTATCTATCTATCTATCCGTTTATCTGCAATCCGTCTATCAATCTATATGCTATCTGTCTATCTATGCATCCATCCACCTACCTACCATTCCACTATCTATCTATCTATCTATCTATCTATCTATCTATCTATCTATCTATATATCTATCTATCTATCTATCTATCTATCTACCTACCTTTCTACTTTGCAGATTTTCTACTTTCTACTGTGCAAATTAATCGTTTTGGTTTGGATTGGATCTATCATTTAATATTTTTTTTTATGAATCGTTCCTGAATCGGATCGTAGCCTGTGAATCCAGATATGAATTGGATCGTTATGTGAGTGAATCGTCACACCCCTAATATACACTATATATATATAAGGGCTGTGCAAATTAATCGTTTTGGATCAAACTGAAACGAATCGGATCGAACTGGATCGATCGTTTAATATTTTTTATGAATCGTTCTTGAATCGGATCGTAGCCTGTGAATCGAGATATGAATCGGATCGTTATGTGAGTGAATCGTCACACCCCTAATATACACTATATATGTAAGGGCTGTGCAAATTAATCGTTTTGGATCGAACTGAACCGAATCGGATCGAACTGGATCGATCGTTTAATATTTTTTATGAATCGTTCTTGAATCGGATCGTAGCCTGTGAATCGAGATATGAATTGGATCGTTATGTGAGTGAATTGTCACACCCCTAGCAACTACCCAATAGGAGAGGGATCACTGTATATAGGAATTTAAAAATGTTTCTTTTATTTCACTTTTATTTGGATCATTTTAATTCCACGTTTACCGCATGAACTGGCTGAAGGCCTTGTAGTTGGTGAGTTCCCTGTAGTCTTCCTCCGTGAAGGTATGATCAACATCCTCCAGTCCCCACTCTTTAGCCAGCTGGGCCGAGTTCTTCTGCTCTATTGGTTGCTGAAAGGCAATGAACCACAGGTTGAGTACCTGTGTGTCTCTACAATGCTGCAGGTAAAAGAGAGAAAGTCAGTCTCTACCTTGGTGGTTTCCTCCTGACTGCTGTCTCGGTCTGCGTCGTCTTTCTTCTTCCTCTTGGTCTTCTTTTCTTTCTTCTCTTTGTGCTTCTTCTTCTTCCTCTTCTCCCCAGAGCCGTAGTCGCTGGCCAGGCTGTCGGAGTTCTCGCCATAGTCCCGTTCTCTGTCCGAGTCTCTCTCTACATCACTGTCCTGAGAAGACCAAAAAAGAAAAACAAGGATTGATTTAACAATAGTGTTAAGCAGGGACAATATCCTGAGGTTGACACCGTCCCACGCTCACAATCTTCTTGCGTTTCTTGGCTTTGACAGGTTTTCCCTCTTTCTCCTTCTTCTTTGTGTCCTTCTTCTTCTTGGGCCGTCCTTTCTTCCGGCAGGGCACCTCTCTGTCTGATATCTCCACATCTGGAGAGGACAAGAGTGATGAAGGTTAAGACGAGGCAGATACCCCAATGAGATGAAGGCTGAGCTTCACGAAACTTTTCCAAAACCCCGGGATTGAACTGAAGAAGTCTCTTGGATGAAGAGGTGAAATGTCTTCAAGAAAACCTACTATGTCCAAATGCCCTTGAAGTAACTCATTTTGGATTTTGTGTGTCTCTTATTTGTTAAATCCTAGATAAAAAAATAGCAAATAATCAAGTAAAACTCTGTCTTAGAACCTAATTGTCCTTCATTTTCCTCACTTTTCCAAAAGGAACTCTGAGGGACAGATAAAAAGATATATGAAACTTAATTTGATCTAAAGTGGAAAAAGGAATGTGAGGTTTTCAGATGTTATAGTATCTTTGACATAATCAGAGCAGCAGTAGCACCACTACTGCGTTAATAAACAAGGCCTGGACTCAGTTCTTTGTGCAGACTGCAGGTGCTCACACAGCACAGCAGGGCGGCAGCAGAGTGCACGCAGGTCCAGCTGATCACGGTGTATTTTAACCACTTTCAGCAAAAGTCGGGATGGAACGATACCCTTACCTAATAGTATCAGGATGAATCCTTTTTTGCAAGGATCAAATAAAATTATAATTTTTTTATTAACTGCGCTAAATACCAACTAGAATGGTCTCATGTACCTCATAGACCGGGGGTTTTCAAAGTGTGGGGTGGGCCCCCTGGAGGGGCGCGGTGCATGTGACCCTGGGGAACCACTTTTTTTCCGCCGTACTACAATAAAGTGTAATTGCACAGCCTTGTAAGTTGAACTATATCTCCTTTTTTTGTTTCTTGGAAACAAGAATTGGTTTCTTCTTGCTAGGGGGGGCGTAACAGAAAAAGATTGGGAAGCACTGTCATAGACAATAATTCTTATCCCTTATTCAACTACTAAACGAGAAAAAAAACAAATAATTTTTGGGAAGGGAGACTTACAGTATGGTACATGTGTGATTTGGGTGGCAGTAGTGGAGACTGCTGCAGGACCCAGTAACGGATAAGAGGATGAAGATAAATGAATGGATTAATGAATGAATGGGGCTGAACACATCAGCTAATTAATTAGATGACCCCCCCCTGCTGGTTGCTGTGTTACTGCACAGTGTTATCCAGTGTTTCTGCACCAGCAGGTCACAGCATCCCCTCCTGCAGGGAATCTCACTGTGTGCATAGCCTCAGGCCAGGATGAGTCCGCGTTGATCTGCAAAACTCCTTCACCGCCTTCGGAGCGTGTTAAATTCCCGACTTTTAGCCTTGAGGGCGACTGCAGGAGCATGGATACATGTCAGGAAAGTGTCAGAGCAGGAAGCTCCAGGGAGAGATTTGTCGAATCTGTTTAAGAGAACTTCACTTAATTCATCTTCACGGCACAAACTTTTCAGGGTCTCTACGTGTCTGGATCGTCCTATTTGGCAAATTTAGTGAAGAGTGCGAAAAATAATCACAAACCTCTGCAAGGTTTACATTCATGGGACTTGCTGTGACCCTCACCATGCAAAAATGACTGGCCCTCAACCCCTACTTTGATCACCCAGTGTATTCAGGTGGTGGAGTCAAACTCAACACTCTGACTCACGGGCCACAACTGGTCCTAAGATTGGACAGAGAGCCCAAGTCCAGAGCAGAAAATGGATCCTTCATTATAAAACCTAAAACCCTACAATTTTAATACCCTTTATGTCGCCATCTACTGGGGAAACCCAGTATTGCAGATAAAAAGCAGAAGTATAATGATAATATGAATAAATTATTTAATTTGGACAAGGTTGGCGAGCCACATCTGGTCCCCGGGCCTTGGTTTGCCCGTGCATGCACTAGTGTATATCAACAAATAAGTTCTTTTGAAGGGACGGTTATAGATGGAAGATTGTGTTGATGTAATATGTCTGTGAAGATTCTCATTCATCCAGGTCACGATGTCCAAGAAAGGTTTAGTTGTCAGCAACTGGACTTCTTCTTGGAGTTGAAAGACGTTTCATTCCTCAACTGAGAAACTTCATTAGTTTCTGGTAAGAGGGACAACTCATCACACCTTTGTCCAGTGGTGAAGACAGTGGTCCAGAGGAATAGAGCTACTAGAGTTCCCTCTGACATCAACCAGAAACTGATGAAGTTCCTCAGTTGAGGAATGAAACGTCCTTCAAGAAGAAGTCCAGTTGCTGACAACTAAACCCTTTTCAGATGTGTAGGTGTAACTATTGTAACTGTAGTTGATTATTACTTATTTAAGTCGCAAACATTGTTCCTTGCTATGTAATAAGGCAACGTTTATTCTATCAGGTGAAGAAACTTGGACATAAAAAATGCTATCTAGGCTCCCATGGGCCATACAAAATGACTCGGCGGACCACATTTGGCCCCCGGGCCTTGAGTTTGACACATATGTATCTACATACAGTAAAAAAAAAATAGTTTTCTGAGTCTGAGCCTTATGTTGATGCTCCATTACACATCAACCTGCAACCAGTTAATCTTTCAGCTGAGTTTGGAGGTGTTTTTCAGTCAAATAAGTCAGTTTGGTTTTGTTCATGGCTGGAAGAGTCCGTGGATAACACTGGTCTGAACAGGTAAATGTGGTCCAAAAAGTGAAAACAATCACTTCATTTTTCCTCCAGAAACAACCGTTCAGCAACAGAAACTGGTCCGGTGTATTATAAAAGAGACCGTTGGTATAAAGTAGCTTTTTAGGTAAAAAAGGTGAAATCAGCCCAGTGTTTATATGTTGTATTTGCGCGCTCTCGTATCCTAAAGTCTGTACCGTTGACTGGACCTGGAACATGGGGCTCGGTCCGGGTCCGGTCCGCTCGCTGTCAGACTGCAGAGCGCTGAGGGTTTTTATTTTTCCAAACACGACTTTTCTCCTTTTGGCTGAATGTTGTTTTCAGAAGTGAAAGAATAGTTGTATTTGTTGTGTGAACTGCGCGTTCCCGCCTGTTCCTCCTGTCTTTTCGACTCTACTTTACCTGGAGCAGCAGCGGCGGCGGCGGCAGCAGCGACAGCGGCGGCCGCGGTGGTTGCACTCTCCCGGGGCGCCGCCGGCGAGTTTATGTCGCTGGCGTTCCCGTCCAAATCCGCGCCGACTCCTGCGCCGTCCTCGTCCTCGTCTTCGTCCTCGTCTTCTTCATCAAAATCTCCTCCCTCGGAATGAAGCACCATGCCCTCGTCTTCCTCACAGGAGCGGAGAGGAGAGGACATTATTACATTCCTGTCATTGGATCCAGGCTCGCTGTTTTCTGTCTATAAATATGAACTATTGTAACGGGAAAATCAAGGGTATTTTTATTTTAATATTCAAATCCACGCGCGTCCAGCCTGCTGAAAAAGTATGTTTTCATGAAAAAAAATAAATAAAAGAAATAGCAGGAGTAGGGGGGGCGTTTTGGAATATTTTACACTCATGCAAGCAGAGCAACAAAGATGGCCGCCCTCTCTTATATTTATTTTTTAACAACCCCCCCAATAAGAAAAAAAAAATCCCCTTACATAAAAAATGGCTGACTATATTATTTCATGAAGGCACCCCCTCCTTCTCCACCTCCTCCTTCTTCACCTCCTCCTCCTCCTCTGGCCCCCTCCCTCTGTAAAAACCTACACATTATTGTTACAAGAGGAGGAGAGGGAAAAAAGACAAGAGGGCTGAGTGTGTTTGTGTGTTTCTATGACTGTCTGCTCCCTCTTTCACCTCCTCGCCTCACCTCCGCCTCCCCCCAGCCCACCTCCTTCACCAGAATCCACCAGAACCCACCAGCAGTTTCTCCTGCTGTCACTGTCACTTTCCCTTTTCTGCACTGCAGACACTAATCTGTGTCGGGATCAACGCTCCAACATGGCCGCCGCGCGACGTTCACAGCCCCACCAAAAAAGATTTAGTGTGCGTAATCCTACGTGTTTATGTACCAGTGTGTACAAGTCTGCGTGTGTTTGTGCTGGGGAGGGATTATATGAGAGGAGGAGAAGGAGAAGAAGGAGGGAAAAAAAGAAGGGGGTGGGGGTTTGGGAGTTAAAAAAAAAAAAAGAAAAGAAAAGAAAGAAAAAAAAATCTGCCGCAGCCATGCCCAGACTTACATCAGATTGTGTTGCTTAAAAATTAACTAGTTGTGGTGAGGTTGAAAATATTTCATTAGATGCAGCAAAACTGCAGCTGCTCCTGCCTGGGAAGAGACATATTGACGAGCACTAGTTTTAACTTCATTATCGTCTGTCCCTGAACATAACAGCCTCCATATCTGTCTGCTCCCAGGACAGAGCCCAGTGTTTCTATACCAGACATTGGATATACTGTATGGACGCCTTCTATAAATATTATTCATGTTTTTACAGAGGTTTCAGGAAACACACGGGCATTGTATTCCTTTATACCAGACATGGGCAAACTAAGGCCCGGGGGCCAGATGTGGCCCACCGACTTTGTCCAAATCAAATAATTTATCTGTATTATCGTTATACTTGTGCTTTTCCGTGCAATTCCCGCATCTCGGAGAGATGACGTCATTAAAGATATTAGTAGTTCAGCATCTTTTTTTTTTATAAATGCTTTTTACCTAAGTTCAACAAACACTCCATCTTTCTGGTCTCAACTCGGCCCCCAAGTCCAATTCTGGGACCCATTGTGGCCCGCGAGTCATAGAAATTGCACACCTCTGCTCTATACCAATGGGGTAGAATGTCGCGATCTGTATAACTGAAGGAGGATGGTGATTTTAGGTGGAGGATTAAGGATTTATTTTGTAAAATTACAAGTATTTTAACAGAGTGACAATACACTGTTAATTTATTTAAGAGAAATGGCATCTATTTTCACCACAAAACTAAATATAACTTAAAAAAGCAAAATAGTGACTTGGTAGGTAGGTGGATGGATGGATGGATAGGTAGATGGATAGATAAGCAGACAGGCAGGCAGACAGACAGACAGATACAGATTTGTTGGCCACTCGATAGAGACAGATAGACAGAAGGACGGACCGACAGACAGACATTGTGATCAACCGCAATCACACAATGGGCTCTGAGACATTTGGAACTCAGTTTGCGGAGCAGACAGCCCCATATATATGTTATTTAAAATTGTAAATACAGGCAGGTAAATACAACAGCTAAATAACTGAGACAAAAAATATTATAAATGAAATATCAAATATCAAGTCAAATATTTGGATTAAATATAGCATTAAAAAAAACAAAATAGTGACGAGAACTTTAAATTAGTTGCTATCTTTTTTTTTTATAAATGCTTTTTACCTAAGTTCAACAAACACTCCATCTTTCTGGTCTCAACACGGTCCCCAAGTCCAATTCTGGGACCCATTGTGGCCCGCGAGTCATAGAAATTGCACACCTCTGCTCTATACCAATGGGGTAGAATGTCGCGATCTGTATAACAGAAGGAGGATGGTGATTTTAGGTGGAGGATTAAAGATTTATTTTGTAAAATTACAAGCATTTTAACAGAGTGACAATACACTGTTAATTTATTTAAGAGAAATGGCATCTATTTTCACCACAAAACTAAATATAACTTAAAAAAGCAAAATAGTGACTTGGTAGGTTGGTGGATGGATGGATGGATAGGTAGATGGATAGATAAGCAGACAGGCAGGCAGACAGACAGACAGATACAGATTTGTTGGCCACTCGATAGAGACAGATAGACAGAAGGACGGACCGACAGACAGACATTGTGATCAACCGCAATCACACAATGGGCTCTGAGACATTTGGAACTCAGTTTGCGGAGCAGACAGCCCCATATATATGTTATTTAAAATTGTAAATACAGGCAGGTAAATACAACAGCTAAATAACTGAGACAAAAAATATTATAAATGAAATATCAAATATCAAGTCAAATATTTGGATTAAATATAGCATTAAAAAAAACAAAATAGTGACGAGAACTTTAAATTAGTTGCTATTTAGGTAAAAGACTATTTTATGTTGCGGGTCTTTAAATGGAACAGACAGATGTGGACTGAAGGTTAGCTGGTCAAACACACCAGGACCAAACTTTTCTGTAATAACTGCTTCCTGTAAAAAGACACCGTCTCAATAGGAGCCAAGACACAATGGGTTTACAGTATGACAGCACTGAGTGTCTGCTGTAACAGGTGTCTTCACAGCTTCTCTGTAGCCAAGTGTGTGTCCAGAGGAGAATCACAGACCACATCTGACACTAGGAAGACAGAGACAGGCAGGGGGAGGAGGAGATTTGTAGTCCTCCTCCTCCTCCTCCTCCTCCTCCTGCTGCTGCTCCTCTTCACCCTGAGCAGCCCCAGACTGCCAGACTGGGAGGCCAGTGACACAGTTTACATATGCTCAGTGCACGTGTCTGCAGTGAGGCTGACACTGGGGAGGAAACGCTGCCGGCCCTGACACACTGCACTACTGTCACTGCACTCCTCCTCCTCCTACTCCCCCTCTTCCTCCACCAGTGTGTCTGGTGAAGCCTGATTTGTCACAGATCAGGGGGTTAAAGCGCCTCCTGTGGCTGCTGCTCTCCAGATACAAGCCACACATTTAACAGTGTTAAACACACACACACACAGGAAAATAACACAGGAGTAATAACAGGGTTTAAGAAGGAGTTTCAGACCATAATAAGCATTAAAATACAAAAACAGCTATTATAAGGGCACAATAATGGTCATAGAAATATTGGATCTTGCCTCATCCTATGTTCTTATTTTTAATTATGGCCCAATTTGCCCAAGTTAACTGAAATTAAAGAAATTAATATTTAAAATATATCATGCAACACAGCACAGTTATTTAATTATGTCTACACAAACACAACTAAATATCATTATTATCCTAAACATTGTCTAAAAACAATGTCATGGTTGTCAGGTGAAACTCGCTTCAAGTAACCTATGGATCATAGGGTAAAAACTTGTGTTAACAAATGATTACTACCTGATTTTTAGGTCCAACACATTTCTTTATAATTGGAAGTTAGAGGCCCCAGATAACCTGAGAATTAAAGACTGTCTACGCTCATTTTCACATTTCCCAGCACATTGTATATCTAATTAAATCCAAACTGTAACCAATACTATAACATAAGGCAATATTATATATAAAGATAGCTATGGTAATGTGATATTACATATATAATATTGATCTGTCATAAGAATACAAACATAAACCTACCTCGTATTGAGCATAAATATCGTAAAGATTAGGTTTTATTACCACTTTACCTTTTCTATACATCTTCTTTCTCCGCATTGTTAGTTGTTTATCATGTTGGACGCTAATAACCATATCAACGTCGGCCCCTTTAAGAAAACGGACCACAGCTCTGAGCTGGGCTGGTCCGTCACTTAAAGTGTTCCGACTGCAACCAAGCAGCTACGCTAAGAGGGCAGCTATGGCGGCGACAACAATCGAGGAAAATGGTCCTTCGATCCACGTAATGTTATAATTTCCGTATCTTACACATTCGCTGCTGCAATTTAGACTTAAAAATTTAAGAAATTACTGTATTTATTAATTTACAAATTTACTTTTAGGGGTTCATGTATAATTTTAACGCCGTCCGGTGGCTAACGAGTTGGCTGACCTTACAAATAATTAGAATATGTTCGTTAATATGACTTTATTTTTGATAAAACATACGTTTAATATATAACTGTTTCTTATCGAACTGACAGGCTTTGCTATCCTAATACGTTGTCAATATTTATCGATCCAAAAGTCAAATGGAGGGAGACAACTTTAGCCTAAAAATGGTCATAATTCTTTAAAAAATCTTGCATCGTCCTACAAAGCTAGATGTTAATAATTTGTACATAAAAATAATAAAATGATCTCAAACATTGTCTTAAAAACAGTACTATGGCTGTCAGGTCCATCTGGTAAAAAAGTGACCTACTTTTTAGATATTGTTCATGGTGAAGGGAAAGGTGTACAGGACAATAGTGAGACCAGCCATGATGGATGGATTGGACACTAGGAATAGAAAGAAGACAGGAGACAGAGCTGGAGGTGGAGGAGTTAAAGATGCTGCTGAGATTCTCTTTAGGAGAGACAAGGATGGACAAGGTCAGGAATGAGGTGATTAGAGGGACAACACAGACAGGAAGGTTTGGAGAAAAAGCTAGAGAAGACAGATTGCGATGGTTTGGACATGTTCAGAGGAGGGACAGTGGATACATTGGTAGAAGAATGATCCTAGAGATGGAGCTACCAGGTAGGAGACAAAGAGGAGATTGGTGGATGGACATGGGAGTGGTTGAAGTTAGAGTTAAGCGTACAGAGGACAGAGGGAGATGGAAATTGTTGACTTGCTGTGGAAACACCTGGAAAAAGGGACAAGCCGAGGGGAGAAGAAGACTTTTAAGATATTATTAAGAGGCTTCAAACTTGATTAATACCTGAATTTTAGGCCCAACACATTTCTTTTAAATTTAGAGTTAAATACCGTCTACGCCTGTTTTTACATTATTCATCACAATATGGAATAAAATCCAAATAAATGATATATAACAAATTAGCTACACTAATAACTATAAAGTATATATACAATTTGAGATCGAGCGATGTTAGAAGACACAACAAAACCCAACGTGTATGAAAGTGACAGCCTCAAAAGTCCAGAGTTTTATGAACCAGGAGAGAATTTAGGAGATAGATTCATCTAACCAAGAGATAAACTACTGAAGAACACCTTCAGCAAAGATAGTGATGCTCTTTTTAATTAATTAAATGAGTCTGTTAAAGATAAACAAAGGTTCTTAACAATGGTTTTTCGTATGGGTCTTCTAGGTGCAGCCTGACTTATCGTCCTCCTCCTCCTCTCAGGCCAGACAGAAACTGGAGGGACTCCTGAACAAGAACATGAGGATCCGTATGACGGATGGTCGGACTCTGGTGGGACTTTTCCTCTGCACAGACCGGGACTGTAATGTCATCCTGGGCTCAGCTCAGGAATTCCTCAAATCCACAGGTCAGAAAAGGCGAACGTGGAGAAATGTGAAAAATAAATGATGAGCCTTTGAAGAGAGTTTCCAAGAAAGGTTCAAACTCTTTTTCTTTTTTGTCTCAGATACGTTCTCTCAGGGTGAACCCAGAGTCCTGGGTCTAGCCATGATCCCAGGTCATCACGTGGTGTCCATCGAGGTGGAAGCAGACATTCTGGAGGACGGACAGGGATTTGGAGTGGACAATTGATGGAGCTCTTTGAGCTGATGGACTCGAGCAGAGCTTGGTGTCAGGTTGAGACCACGGCGCTCCGGACAATTCAGCCCTTCGCTGATTTCCTGCCTCAGTGGTTAAAGGACTTATTTATTTATTTATTTTATTTGACAGGGACAATGTACAAAAAGCATTAATCAAAGAAAAGATGCTTTGCACCAGACTCTAGTTCTTAGAACTAATTTCCATCTGCAGTCCCTGAGACAGACAACAGGCAAACACATAACATGTAATAAGTAAGAAAATTAATACAACAGTTCAACTGAATAGTAAATACAGACAGTGCTAAAATACATTTCATTTGTTCAATTAAATAAATAAAAGAAATAAAAGATAAAATAAGGAACAACTGGAGAAAAGTATCAGGAGGGATTTGTGATACAAGCTGTCTCTTATACACATCTTTAGTTATTCTTGTTGGATTCTTTATTATTTGTGTCATTTGAAAATTACTTGTAAGATCCTTCAATTTTTTTCTCCTTGATTTGTCCAACCAGTTCAAATTAAAATCCCCCATGATAATTACTTATCATGGGGGACCAGTTTGACCAGTTTGTGAAAGAAATGGTCGTTTTTAGTAAGACATGTTTGTACGAGTGAGTGCGGGCAATGTCGCAATTCACATCTTTGCACAATGTGGGAATTAAATGTTGTATAAATGACCTTAAATCTCAGTTATTCCTAATCTGGTACAATCTACAGTGTTCTATTCTCTTTCAACACAGAGTAAGTTAGCCTGTTGTTTCACATGGTTGTTTTTCAGTATTTTAATGTAGGTAAACATGTCACCTCATTCACTTTGGCAACAAAAGCAACAAAAAAAAAGTAAACATTTTGACTGTGTCACTTTTAACCAAACTGCTGCGGTCACACCGGTCATAATCCAGACAAAGAGGGATTTAAAGTAAATTAAAGTAAAATCTCTGAAATGTTCAACCAACTGACAAAAGGGCTTTGAACAGGGTCATGTAACAAAAACGAGAAACTTTTAGAATTTTGCTCGGAACAGTAACAAAGCCAGAAACATGTTTATTTGTTCCTTAACAGAAACGTTTATCTAAAAATAATGGTAACCAGTTAATAGTAGTTGTATCCAGCGTAATCTACAATCAAAGTTATTTGTCTCCTAAAAAAGTTTCCGGAACGATATTTTTTGTTCATACTGATTTAGGAACATCACTTCTTCGCGGAGGAACCCAAAACCAGAAACATGAAACTGTTTCTGTTCTGAACTGATTCTGGTTCAAAGCCCAGGCTCCCAACGACATTTTAGGGACCAATGACTTTGATTGTACATTATTATTGTTAACCTTTGACAGTTAACATTATTATTAAATACATAATTCTGTTACAGAGCAAAATTTATTTGGTTTTTGTTTTTGTCCTTAAATGGCACAATGGGTTTGATTCTGGTTCTATTTGTGCAGCAGTAACTTATTAAAATAATCAGTAACATGTAAGGTTTATGTTCACTAGTTTAGTCTACAACTTCAGAGGTTTTTTTTAAAAGATTCTTTGAAACTTTTGCAAAGTCCAGGAAAAGGTTTCAGGCTCGTGGAGGATTTCCTTCTAAGGTGTCAAAGTGCAAGAATCTCTGAAACTGGTAAAAAGAAGGAAAAGAAAAATCCTATGTTTTCTATTTTAGCAATAAATACTGTAAAGTGAAAACGTCAAACAATGTTAAGTCTTAAATGTGTGTCTAAATACAAATATTTTTTTCACTCAGAATGAGCCACAAAATCAAAGTTTGTCAACTTTTCCAAAACTCGAAAACTTGGAGTTTAAGACACTCATGTCAGAAGAAAATCTATTTTTTTTCCCCAGTCTCTCAAGTCAGAATGAGACAATGTGTCCAGAATATCCAAGACGTCCAAGTCGCTATGAAATGTCAAGGCAAATCTGGGTCAAGTCTTCGTGGGCTCAGTCCAAACCCTAAGTGTTCTTGTTGGAGTCCAAGTGTCCAGTCCTAGTCAGGTCAACAGTCACAGACTGGAGTGCTACAAACAATGGATCAAACTTTTCCGACAAATCAACCAAAGTAGCTAATGAAATCCGTGGATTTACGGCAGCAGAGCTTCACAACTGTTTCTTCTCCGGAGTGGAGACGTTTTGGAAATGTTTCCAAAATTATGATATGAAAAAGTGAAACTTATAGCTACAGCAAAATAAAAAAAGTGACACTGGCGTAAAGTTGCAGTGAATATGACCTGATCTTAAATGTTAACGAGGGGCGTTGGTTTTCAGTCTACAACAGTCAACAAATAACTTTTCTATTATGTCCTAAAAACCCAAAGTTTTTGGACTAAAACGTCTCAGAAAGTCCCGCTGTGTTCTCTCTGGAGTTTGTGTCCTTCACAGATGTTTCTCCTGATGTCCCATTTTTTAGAAAAAGTTCCAAAAACCTCTGTTACTGTTACGTTCGTACTTGAGTCTAGTTGTACTGGAACTTGAAGTGGAAGTTGCCTCCAGACTCAAAAGGGTTGAAGTTGAAGGGCCAGCCTGGATGTCCTCCTCCAGCTCCACCCTGCTGGTTCTCTGGGTCCAGAGGATCTTCACCAGCATCAAACTTCTGCCTCATTTCTGTAGGAAACAAATAAAGATAATTGTCAATAAAAACAAAGCCAGCAGTCGTAGTAAATTAAATAAGACAAGGTGTTCCACAGGGTTCAGTACTTGGTTCATTAACGTTTTTCATTTCAACCAAGAAAAAGATGGAATATTTATAACATTTTCCATATTATTTTTTTCTTTATGAACCTCCTTTCAGTGAAGTTGGAGAATGGAGACATCAGACAGATTAAAAAAATATTAGGCCATGAAGAAGAGAAGAAGATGAGATGATGAGAGACGCTATGATGACTGAGCCAATCAGAGACAGGAACAGATGAGCAAGGACCATTTAGCCAATAGAACATCAACTACACATTGTGACATTGTGATCTGCAGTGAGAGCAGGCAACAGCTAGAAGAGAACTAGAGGGCTGGAGGTTTGGACTAGAGAGAAGAGGAATGAAGGTCAGTCGTAGCAAGACAGAGTCCATGAGTGTGAATGAAAAGGGGAACAGTGGAATGATGAGGTGACAAGGAGCAGAGGAGGAGAAGGTGGAGGAGATAAGATACTGGAGAAAAGAGTCAGGAGTGATCTGAGATAGAAGAGAGTCAGCTAAGGTGGAGGGACGTGGTGAGACCAGCCACGATGGATGGATCAGAGACATTAGAAATAGACAGAAGACAGGAGACAGAGCTGGAGGTGGAGGAGTTAAAGATGGTGCTGAGATTCTCTTTAGGAGAGACAAGGATGGACAGGATCAGGAATGAGGTGATCAGAGGGACAACACAGACAGGAAGGTTTGGAGAAAAAGACACTAGAGAAGACAGATTGAAATGGTTTGGACATGTTCAGAGGAGGGACAGTGGATACATTGGTAGAAGAATGATCCTAGAGATGGAGCTACCAGGTAGGAGACAAAGAGGAGATTGATGGATGCAGTGAGGGAGGACATGGAGGTAGTTGGAGTTGGCGTTGAAGATGCGCAGGACAGGGTGAGATGGAAATTGTTGACTCGCTGTGGCAACACCTGAAAAATGGGATAAGCCGAAAGAAGAACAAAAAAGAAGACGAAGACCAACTACACATTGTACTGGCCAATAGTGTGTGATCTCATCCGGGTAAACAAATATATCGGCAAAATGCATTCGCAAATGCAAATAAACAGAATTTATGGAAGTGAAAATCATGAGAAAAATAATTCACTGTGACAAAGTACACAACCCATCACAGTCAGTAGGGGGCAGCATGTGAGAAGACCACAATTTGTCTGCCTGCCTACGCTTTCAAGATTTATTTGATAAAATATATATTGTCTTAAAAAAAGTGTTGTTTCACATCAGACCTGGGTCGGTTAAGACTTCTTTAGCCGACGCTATATCAATAAACTTCTTTTCCGCTTCCTTCTTCTCCGTCTCAGACTGGAAGTTGTCTGGATGCCACTGCTGTGCCAGTTTCCTGTAGGCCTTGATAATCTCCTGCTTGTTAGCGCTCCTAAAGGGGACAGCAATGTCCGTTTTTTAATTTGTAGTTAGTTAGTTTTGAACTGAAATTGTCGATCGGGGAGTAAAGTTACCTGCCGACGCCCAGGATCTTGTAGTAATCTCTTTTACGGGATAGTTTGAGCAGCTTCTGCGCTCGCTCCAGACCTTCTCTGATATCGTTGCTTTCGCTGTCAAACTCTCTGGCCTCCTGGTAATCTTCCACGGCTGAGGAACACAACATTAACCCAATGACAGACTGAACCAACAAGGAAGGACAGTCAAATTCTAAAGTCTTTCTTTCTTTTGCAAGGCTGATTTTTCTTTACCCTTCTCGTAGTCCTGGTTGAGGATGAAAGCTTCTGCCCGGTCTCTGAGGATCTTAGCGTTGCGCGGCGATCGCTGATGAGCCTCGGAGCAAATGTCAATTGCCTCATGAACCAGCTTAATCTGGTTTGGAAGAAGACCCAACAAAACGCGGTTAAAACAGAAAACAGAACAGGCATCGCACCACGCTGAA
Organism: Paraplagusia blochii; assembly: GCA_016785265.1. Taxonomy (NCBI): domain Eukaryota; kingdom Metazoa; phylum Chordata; class Actinopteri; order Pleuronectiformes; family Cynoglossidae; genus Paraplagusia; species Paraplagusia blochii. Next base: position 651,107 of record JAFBJS010001256.1, read on the forward strand.
GTACTTTTTCACCACTCCTTAGTGTTTACCACACTTCTTCTACATTTATTTAGGGAATAACTATATAATAATAATGGTTTCCCAAACTGCCATGAAATCGGAAATATATCAGCTATCATTGGTACTAGCATCATCAGAAAATCCTTAAGAATTCTCACATGCTACTAGCAAAAACATCCCCCCTCTGACTCACCTTCACCAGACAGAAGCAGATCCTCTCCTTGGCCAAGTTTGTGTAGTGAACCACACTAGGCTCTGTTTTCATGACTGACTCGTATTTTTCAATGGCCTCCTGGAACCTAACAGCAGAGGTTGGAAAAGTTTGTGTTTATTGTCTTGTCAACACAACAAACAAACAAACAAAAACTGTCATTGTGTGGTTTTAGTAACAAATGTCAAATCACACATTTAATTTCAGAAGATTTTCAGAACTCAGAAAATTGCATCAATAGTCAAAAAACAACCACTAGAGGGAAGTCCAGTGTAGTTCTGGACGACTCCATGTTGAGTTTTATTTATTTTTTTGGTGATTCTGGGTTTCTGCTAGGCCACAGGGGTCAAAATCTGGCCCGTAGGTATCTAATCATATCTGGCCCGAATTAAAATCAAATTTGTACTGGAGTTGGCCCACCAGTATGTAGATATATACTTATATATATATCTACATATAGATATATACTAAACTAGTATATATCTACATACTTGTAGTATATATCTACATACTTTCAGAATTTTTTGAAATAATAATGCATGCTTTTTGTTATAGCACATACATTTTGTCCTGTAAAGAAAGATTTATATTAAAAGTGATCTGGAAAGACTACGAAGAGACAGAATACGAAACAAATACCGTATTTTTACGACTATAAGGTGCACGTAAAAGTCTTATGTGTGTTGTTGTAAGGCGGACGTAATAGAGGACACCATGAGAACGTTAAAGGGGGAAGTGTGGGCGACTTTTTGCTCTCGCTCTTTTTTTTTTATACACACACTTGTATGCTTGTGTGTGTGTGTGTGTTGTTGTAAGGCGGACATAGTAGAGGACACCATGAGAACTTTAAAGGGGGAAGTGTGGATGTGGATTGTATATAAAACCCTAACCCTATGATCAGGTGCGTCTTATGTGTGTGTTCGATGGACTGGGGATGTCCGATATATCGGTCCACCGATAAATATCGGGCCGATATGAGCATAATTTTTGATATCGGATTATATCGGTATCGGTTTTTCCACCGATAATATTAATCCGATGCTGCAAAGCCGCGGTCTCCACAAATACGCTGGACTTCCGCATGAGCAACTGAGTCTGCAGTACTGACACTTAATCAATGTTTTTGGAAAGTTCTTCTGTCCAACACTGGACATTTCTTGGAATTATAGGACTGTTTCAGACAAAATGGTAAAAAATAAATGTGTCATTTTTCCATAATTTATATTGAAGTAGTGTGTTTACGTTGTACACTGTTATTTATAGAATGCATTTAGTCTGGTATCACAATAATTCATGGGAAATTAGCTTTCTATATCGGTATCGGTTCATATTGGTATCGGAAATTAAGTGTTTGGGTAATATCGGTTCATATCGGTATCGGTAAATGTCATATCGGACATCCTTAGTATGGACCCTGGAATAAACCTGTTGAACCTTTTCCGTTTTTAAGACAGACAAAGAGCAATTGGTGAGAAATGCTATGATGCATACACATGAGCCAATCAGTATTAGGAACAAAAAACCACAATCAATGCTGTGTTCAATGTCCTCTAGTTAAACAACCAGTTAAACCACAACATTTGGCCCGCGAGATCCTATAGAATGTCCACTGGAGTTGACCCACTAGTTAATAACCACTAAGTGGTGACAGAATTTGTAGAATTAGCACATTTTTGTTGTTGGCATTGTTGGCTAATGCTACAGATAGAGTAGTAGTACACATTAAATACTGTATCTACAGAGGGGAAAACATGAACAATTGCTGTAAATTTGTGAATAAATATGACGTTTGTCCCGTGTCTTTGTCGCAGTGTTTTTACTTTGGCCCAGCAAAATCTGTGAAGCACACGGGAGGATAGAACCTTATAGGAGAGGAAAAGGAAAAGAAAGGAAATCTTATCCTATAAGGAAATTTTATGGCATGAAATGGAATGGTTTATTGTTAACACACTTCTTACAGTTGCTCCAAAAACAATGAGATATAATAAGAATAATAGAAAAACAATAATAGAAAATGTATATATATCTATATATATATATACATATATATACACCAATAAGATTCTGTGGAGTGGTGAAAAAGTACTTCAGGGTGGTGCATTGTCTGTTCTATTTCATGGATGCTAAACTACAATATTCCTTTGCTCTTTTTGTTTTCGTTTCATTATATATAAAACAGGGGCGTAGCCAGAACCCAAAAAATGGGTGGGTCACGAAAAAAAAATCAGCGGGGCCCAAGTAAATATAGCTTAAGTTTGATATTGAACATCATCCCTCGTTATGACATGGTCAGCCCTCTCATTGGATGGGGCGGGTCTGACTGACAAGTGGGCGGGCCCAGGCCCACCCTGGCCCACCCGTGGCTACACCTAAGATATAAAATATCCATCTATCCTTCCAACATCAGAGCAGGGACACCCAGATTTGTTGACCAGGGATTGGGCCGTCGGGTTCCCTCCCATGGCCACCACCCAAAACACACAGCACCACCGTACCAGCTCCTCATCAACATTTCATGAGGCCACCAAAAGGAGCAAACCACCCTAACTGGGACTGGATCTTTGTCCAGGAGGTGATTCCTGGAGTTCCATGCCACTGATTCAGACACTGACTCTGGGCCAAAGAACCACCAAGTGCAAAAGATGTGAATTATATATAATATATATTGGTAAACAATCAGTTTCTACATAAACAACACCACATTTTTAGGGGCGGGGCTGACCTGTCCTCCTGAATCAGCTCCTCTGCCGAGTCCAGCTGTTTGCTGAGCTTCTTCACCTGCTTGTAGTGGCTGAAACACTCCTTGTCGTCCTGGTCCAGCTTGAGACATTCCCTGATGTGGCTGCACAGGAGGATGCAAATGTGGACATTAGTCAAAGTGTGGTTGGTCAGGCTTCACCCAAAGACGGAGCAGTTCTTCTCTAATGCCTACTTGAGAGAATCGTGGTGTTGCCCCAGGCTGTAGTGCAGTAAGCTGAGCTTCAGGAAGGCGGCGCGGTTGTCATTGCGCAGCCTTGTGGTCGGCGTCAGGTCCTGGATAGCCTTCTGAGGATCACCCGTTCGGATGAAACATTCTGCACGAAGCTCCCGCGACTCAGGATCCCAGGGAGAGATCTGGAGCAGGACGGAAAGGAAAATAGCCAATTACTTTTATTATATCACAGCTATATTATTAGCCAGGATGCTAATCTTTAGCCTTTTGGTGGGTCCAAATCAGCCATGGGTAAACTTTTTGACTCAATGGGTCCTAAATTCTGATGGGTACCTGGGTCAGGAGCAAATATATGACGATACATATGAACTAAAAGAAATGACACATAAAAGTCATTAGAATTAGAAATGGTCGATGATACAGTCGAACATGGAAGACTGGATTTTTGTGAAATGCTGCCACCCAGTGGATGCTATTGTTAGAGCAGAGTGACTGTTAATGGAATGATGAACATGTAATAAATATTAGGGTCGTCCAATAATATTGCTTCACCGATAAATATCGGGCGATATCAGCAATCTTTTTAATATCAGAACATATTGGTATCAGTTTTTCCACCGATATTCAAAATTCGATGCTCTAAAGAGGTACTACTGACACCTTGACCGTCACGTGATTAATGATGTCATTTAAAGGGACAACAACAATGATCGATGCTGCAGTAAATGTCCGTGGTCTGGAGTTTTATTGTGAATAGAAAACTGTAATTCTTACTGACTGTAAGTAGCTGGTCATGTGACGGTTGGGGGAAGATTTTAACACTTTATCACGAGGCGTTTTTAAGCAGAAAAGTAAAAAAGTAAAAAGCCGCAGCGGCTGTCTCAAGAAGAGTCAACGTTAAATACAGTAAAGAACAAACAAGAGCAAAACTAATCAGACAAACTTCACCGAGTTCATCGTCCTGGAGAACCAGACGTTCTCCCCTGTTCAAGACGCTGTTTTTGCAAAACATGTTTCTGTAGCCAATCTCTACGTCAGGACTAATTATATTGAAATAAGTATTTCTGGGACATTTGTCAGTGAAACACCGGTGTCGTCTCTCATGTCATCAACCAGAAGAGTGGTTTACATTGTGACGATGCTGAAATGTTTTTTTCTCTCATTAAAGAGTTCTTTTTACTCTGATCCTGCAGCTGTTTCTATCTGTGTCCATTTATATGGACTATTGTTGTGAGGCTGAATGAGCCTGGTTTATATGAAAGTTCTTCTGTTCAACACTGGACATTTCTTGTTGACATCAAATGCTGCACAAAGAATCACAGGACTGTTTCAGACAAAATGGTAAATGGGAAATCACCTGCATATATCGGTATCGGTTAATATCGGTATCGGCAAAGAAGTATTAGGGCAATATCGGTTATGGTTAAATGTTGATATCAGACACCCCTAGTTAGAATAGAAATAAGTAACATCATTTGGACAAGTTTGTAGGCCAAACAGGGATAAGTTGGGTTTTATTTTATATTTTAGACACTTTTTTTCCCGGATCTGGTTTAATTTTGACTCATTTTTAATCTTTAGTCCTTCCATCTAATCATCGGTCTATTATAAATAGTTATATTTTGAATTTTCTACTGACATGGAGAAAAAGTCCAAACCAAAATGTCTTGTCAAAGTGCATCTAAAGCCGTTAACCCACCTCTATGACTCTCTCCAGTAAGTTGATGGTGGTGCTATAGTCCCCCTGGTGGTGGGCTGCGTGTGCCTCCTCCTGCAGCTCCTCCAGCTCATGTGCTTTCATCAGCTGCTCCTGAGCTTCTTCATGGTCGGGGGCTCGTTGGAGCTGTGAGGGTGAGAACAACAGGTTGTTGGTTTTTTTTTTTTGGCAAAACATTAAGAAGATCAGAGCAGTGATGCTTAATCTGCAGAAACGGCGGAAAGACAGAAATCCAGAACTGACCACTGCTTCAAAGTCCTCTCTGGCCTCTTGGGTGTTTCCCTGTTTTAACAGGATGTTCCCTCTCTGCAGTCGGGCCTGAAAACGGTCAAATACAAATAAGATTTATCGTGACGAGTCAGGTCCCAGTGATTTCTGGAAGTGATCTGCTCTGAACGTACAGCCAAAAAGTCCGGCTTCAGCTGAATGGCTCTGGTCAGGTCTGGAAGAGCAGATTTGGATTTCCCCATGGCCAGAAAAACCGCCGCTCGTTTGTAGTACGTCAGATAGTTCTTAGAGTCTCCCTCTGAACAACAACAACAAAAGAACAGAGAGAAGGTCGAGAATTTTTGTTGCAGGACTGTGATAAAGACCGAGAGATATATCAGCAACATGGTGACATGATGTGTTGGTGTCCACAGCTCCACATGCGAAACCTTACCCACGGCAGAGTGGTAGTGAGACAGGGCCTCAGCCAGCTGACCCGCTGCCAGGAGCTTGCGGCCCATTTCCAAGTGGTGTTCGATCTCGGCATGAGTCGCCCCCAGGACCCCTGTAACATAAAACTGTTTCAGCCCCTGCTGGCAGAACACGGCGGCGAGGAAACGGAAGAGGCAAAAAGGGAAAGACGGCAAAAAAGTTTGGGTTCTATCCCAGAGTGGAGAATAACAATGTTGCTGATCTGCATGTCTACCTTGGACCCGTCCTCACTGCCTAAATGTCAATCAGTGTCTATTAGGAGACCAGATCTGGACTGCAGACAGGACAGTCAAGCACATGTCCACGATTTTTTTTTTTTTTTTAGAACTCTACAAACCCCCCTGGAGTATCCTTCGGGAAATTATGCCTCTGCATTTAACCCAGCAGGGGGTGCAGTGTGTGGGGGACCATGC
>JAFBJS010001256.1:667396-681799 GCA_016785265.1 Paraplagusia blochii
GAGCCTCAGGATCTAAACTCCTCCACCTTCTCCTCCTCTGCTCCTTGTGAACTCATCATTCCACTGTTTTACCTTTTATTCACACACATGGACTCAACTGACCTCTTCTCTCCAGTCCAAACCTCCACCTCTCTAGGTTCTCTCTATCAAAAAATACTTGAAAAAAGTAAACAAAGACACTTTTGTCATTTCTCTAATTAGTTTTAAGCATTTTTTGGGTGGGGTGGGGTGGGGTGGGGGGTCAGTATTAACAGACACTGACACCAACATCACAGACCCTGTAGCACAGCCAAACGTCAGGATTCACTGGTTCAGACCAGGAGTCTCTTCCGGTCTTCCAGGTTTTCTTGGAAAGCACGTGGATCCAAGCCGCAGCTTCTTTCCAGGAACTGCTGTGTGAAAAGGTAATAAAATCCAAAATTCATTGACAGAACCCATTTGTCATTTATATTCCAAGCACAGTCACAAACATACAAACACCAAAGGAAAAAGCTGTAAAAGACGGAGCTAAGGTTCAGTAAAAACATCGCCCGTAAAGAACTTTCTATGTGTTTCTGTGAATGGATTCAGTTTTATTTTTTTCTACCGATCTTTTTTTTCGGTATCTTCATTCCCCAAACTTCTCGTCCAATATGGACACCTCTGTGACGTCTAAAAGCCCATGCAGTGTGTATCTGCGACCGCGTCCCTGGGACAGTTTCGATGCCGACAGGCAGGTGGATGATTAACAATGATAAGACGGCAGGTCAGCATGATCCTCTCTGCCTCCACCTTCCAGCTATAAATCAGCTGTATGTGAGCAGTGGGTCAGGGAGACCATGATGGTCCAGATCCAGGACAGAGTGGACACCGTGAGGTCCACCAAAGCCTCCTTTGCTGGCCTAAACATACTCAGAAAAACACATTTATTCATAAATGTCTTTAAATAAAATTTTATTTTTTTAAATTATTTATATAATAGAGTTTTTACATTTAAAAAGTTGGATAACAACTTTTTATCCAATCATATTTCAGCTAGCTAGTGTTGTCAGGTTCCATGTAATCTGACAAAGCCTTCAGAATCAAAAGTGAAGGCTCTGTCCGCTGTGAAAGCTCTGCCCCTCAGGGCCTTCTAGCTGGCCCTATGTAGAATGCAATGTGTCCCGTGATTGGATAAACGCCAACCTTGTCTGCTGAGTTCCTTGATTTTCTTCGGATCAAATATCTGAGTGAGAGTATGGGGCATGTTTGGCTGTGTCCATCCTACGATCATTCTCGGCAAGACTGAAATATAAAGATAAATTGTTCGACAGAGACATTGAAGTTTTTTTGAAGAAAGAAAGAAGGATGGACTTTATTTTTAAATAACAAGGCACGACACGGAGCCACGTCGGTGAGTGCAAACATTTTATTTGTATTTTTAATAGGTTTTGTCACAATTTATAGTTATTAAATAATTTGTAACAAAGTTAAAAGAAAGAAAATGTGGTGTGTAATTGGACACATTTGTTGAAGTAAAGAACAACTGACATGTTTGGGACTGAACTCATCTAATCTCCATATAATCCCAATCCTTAAGAATCACCTTTGTCAAACCTCCCGGCGTACGCTTCCACACTTTGACTACCTGTGGGCTAGTGTGCCCTTCATAGGATTTTTTAAATGTCGCTACGCCGACTGGCCTAGTTTCAAAAATATTAACAATAATTTATTTTAAATGCTCTGGAAAGTGCTGCTTGATGAGCCTATATTAAGGGTAATATAACGTATATGTGTTGATTCTCATGTCCTGGTGTCACTGATGTTATTATGAGGCGAATTAATTTGACGTCACAAAACTATGACATCACTGAAGGCCTACGGTATGAATGCATGGCCACTGGGTTCACATATCTAGATAGATAGAAAGATAGAGCTTAAATAATACAATAGATATACAATCGATACAGACATAAGTTGATCTGTAAGTATGTGAGACCTGAACACTGAACAGTGGCTGTCAGTGGATCAGTAGGTTAGTATAGATAGGTAGGTTAATGTTAGTAGTATGAGTAGATTAAGAGTATTAATTATTACAATGTGTGGTGATGTTGAATGAGTGCAATCTCAATTATTATTGTCATTATATTCCACTTTGACAATATTACCACCGAGATAAGTTTTATTGTATTATACTATCATCTATCTTAGTATATATGTGTATATATATATATACATATATATATATATATATATATATATATGTGAGCATACCCACATGCATATGTACTACATAAACATACATATACATATATATACATACATACACATATATAAGCACATAGGGCATGCGCATCCAGTATATGGGTTATCTATATATATATATATATATATATACAGGTGCAACATGCAGCACATACATCAGAAACATACTTAGAATATAGAATATGCTATAAGATATGAAGTGTGTATAGAAATATAACAAGAGAACATTGAAATATAATAGCAATATAAATCAAGATTGCAGTATATTGTATATTGCAGTATATTAGGACAGAGGAGTTTTTTAATCTGTTGGTGTGAAATGTGTTGTTTTGTGATGGACCATTTCCCTAACTCAAAAATATGCTTTTGCTCCTTGGTCAAATTTATTTAGTCATTTTCTTCCTCCTATTTGTCTTTGCTGCCCTCTATCAGCCACTTAATGTACACCTTTGTCATTATTTTCCTCTTACAAAACTAATTTGTCTCCATTTCTTTTGCCTCTTCATCAGTAACATTTTTAAACACCCTTCTCTTCAATCCACACTCTTAGATACAGGTGTCAAAACTCAGGCCCAGGGGCCAAATCTGTCCTGCAGAGGAATTATTTTTGTCCCTACGCTCGAATTCAGCACACATAATTTGAGACAATTCTTGTTTTCTTCAGGGGAAAAAAGCATTTTGATTAAAAATGAACTGAAAACATAACAGATAAAGAGAAGGAATGGTCCTACTGATGCGTGCTTTATTTCTGTAACTACATTTCTCATCAGTATTCATGAGTATTCATGAGTATCAATTTCTCATATAATAACCACCTTTGGTTGATCTTGATTCAATCTTGACACAAATCTTAAGTCTGTTTACTTATGAGAAAAACACTACAGATTACAGATCTGGAGAGTAAGGAAAACAGGAACAGTTGACATACATTTTTCAATAAAAATGAAATTTGGACGAGACTTCTTGTCCCAGTTCTTAATCTCAGCCACCTGTGAGTTTGACTCCTCCAGTCTGAGACTTTTCTGCCCTCCATTTTTTTCTTCTTGTGCTCATTTCTTTCTCCACACATTTATTGTGCTGCATTTTTTAAATTTCGAACTTACGGGTGACTCAACAAAACTTCTCGCTGAATATAAGGCTGTCAATAAAAGGTGATAAGACCGGGTCCTGGATCCTGGATCCTGGACTTTGACTCTGGAGAAAATATATTTGACTAATGTGTCAAACTCAGACTGGCCAGTGGAAAAAAACCCTTCCTGGCTTCAAATCAACTGACCTAGAGGTAGATTTAAAAGCATTTTGGGGTAAATGGGTTAAATGAGCTCTAGAAATCTTGTTTGCCCAAAACAAACATGTTTATTATTAATTTTACAAGACAGGAAACGCAGGTGCAGCAGGAAAATGACACGACGCAAACACATCGATATAAGCTGCGATTAAATCTATTTATACTTATTTACACAGTTACATTAATAAACAAGCGTCAGGCCGTGAAGTGGGATGAGTAAAAATGTCCAAATTAGAGTGGAATCCAACCTTGTTAACTAAAAAACCAGGTCAACCTGAGTCAACAACCAGGTCAGACCTGAGCGTCATCCTTCAAAGCTTTGAAACTGATTAAGTGTGTTAATGTTTATTAATGAAACCCATAATCAGTGAATTAGTCTGGTGAAATAACAGAAGTCGTGTTGCTCCAGGGCCCGGTGAAGATCTTAGGATTTGGTAGCTCCCTTCGACACAGCTAATCCGATGAGCCCCGCTAGGCCTGCCACTCCCAGACCGATGCCCCCTACGATCGCCATGCCGACCAGGCCGTCTGAGGACAGAGGATGGACACACAGTTATAAACCGTCCACCAAGGTTGAAGAGTTCTGGTAGGCAACTGGAAGTAAAACATTTCCCATGAAAACATTTTGCCTCTTATCCAAGAGCCACAGGTGGTGCTAAAATTTGAGTCAAGGGATCAGAAAGATTGAATATTTCCGTGAACTAAGATAAATAATGATTAAGGAAATGAACGAACACAAAATGCCTTAAGCCTCTTTGAGACCGTCTATTGGGGAAATGCTGGCTTTGCAGGGAAAAGGTAGATGGATAACGATAATATAAATTAATAGTATAATTTGGACAAGTTTAAATGCCAGATTAAATGCCAAACGAGCCGCATCCTGCCCCCAAGCCTTAGTTTGCCCAGGTCTGTCCAAGAGGCTTCTTTAGCTCTTAAGAATGGGCGAAACGAGTGGTTTCCCAGCAAAATTCCATGTCCAGTTGCCTACCAGAACTCCTCAACCCTGGCCATGACCTGGACGATCGGGAATCTCCATATCATTATTTACCCTTTTTCAAAGCCTTGTCGATGAGTTTCTCCAGGTCCAGAGCCTGTTTGTTTCCTGGCTCGTTCTTCAGAAGAGTGCGGACAAATTTTAAAGCTTTTTCATATTCCTGTAAAAGAAAAGGTCTTATTTCAAAACCTTTCAAGGCAAGGTAGACAAGGTTTGAAGTTAAACCCTGTTTTAGTAAGAAAATTGTGTTTGTATGTAATTTTTGCCGTAAGCAAACAAGATCAACATACGTCTGAACTAGCGATGTCCGATATACAGGTCCACCGATAAATATCGGGCCGATATGAGCATCATTTTTTATATCGGATTATATCGGTTTTTCCACCTATAATATTAGTCCGATGTTGCAAAGTCGCGGTCTCTGCAAATACGCTGGACTTCCACACGAGGAACTAAGTCTGCAGTACGGACACTCTGACCAGCACGTGATTAATGATGTCATTTAAAGAGACAGCGACAATGAGCGATGAAAGTCAGTGGTCTGGAGTTTTTTGTAGATAGAAAACTGTAATTCTTAATGACTGCAAGTAGCTGGTCATGCGAGGGCTTGGGGGATTTTAACACTTTATAATGAGGCGTTTTTATGCAGCGAAGTAAAGAAAAACCACACTGGACTCAGTGAATAAAACAAAAAAAAAAAAAAAAAAAAAAAAAAAGAAGAGCAAAAGAGTTAAATACGCTAAAGAACAGAGAAGAGCTGAAGAAAAATCAGACAAACTTCACGGAGTTCGTCGTCCTGGAGAACCAGCTGTTCTCTCCCGTTCAAGATGCTGTTTTTACTAAATGTGTGGAGTTTCTGTAGCCGTTCTACTGTAATGTCAGGACTAATTGTATTCTAAATAAGTATTTCTGGGACATTTGCCAGTGAAACGTCATTCGGTGACGTCTCTCATGTCATCAACCAGAAGTTTCCTTTACATTGTGACGATGCTGAAATGCTGAATCTCATTAAAGAGTTGTGAGGCTGAATGAGCCCGGTTTATAATGAAAGTTCTTCTGTCCAACACTGGACATTTTTTGTTTGCATTAAATGCTGCACAAAGAATCACAGGACTGTTTCATACAAAATGGTAAAAGATAAATGTGTCATTTCTCCATAACTTTTATTGAAGTAGTGTCTTTATGTTGTACAGTTATTCATAGAATGCATTTAATCTCGTATCACACTAATTCAGGGGAAATTAGCTGCCTATATCGGTATCGGTTCATATCGGTATCGGAAATTAAGTGTTTGGGTAATATCGGTTCATATTGGTATCGGTAAATGTCATATCGGACATCCCTAGTCTGAACAAATGATTGTTATTTTGTAAATGATCAAACCAGCTCTACATCCATTGATTTCTGAAAATTGATGAAAACCTTCTTCGAGTTAAGATGATCAATGGATTCTCAACAGGAAGCTAGGCGAGAACAACATACATCAACATCATTTTAGAAACAGCACTGACCTTGAGTCTGTAGTTGGCCACAGCCAGGTAGAACAGGTAGTCCCGAGAGTCGTCCTTTGACGTTTTCTGAACAAGCTCTTAAAGAAACACATAAAAGCATCAAAGGAGCGCGGCTGTTTCCATACTAATAATTGGCGCCGTATAGAGGACACCATGTTGAGAACGCAGAGCAGCAATAAAAACCAAAGTTCATTATGAAGCAATCGAATGTTTAGATATACAGGACAAGAGACAGTGTCATAAACCATCACGATGATAATGACGGTCGTTTGTATTTTAACTCATTAAACGTTAGAGGTAAAAATATTGATTATGTCCAGATGTTAACAAAGCTATTGTAGATGAACATACAACAATAAATAAATACTGTATCTATTGTACAGTATTTCAGCTGTGAAAAAGAATGGACAAAAACAAATCTTTGAATCCTTTTACCATTTCAAAAGAGTGCGTCGCATTACTGCCGCCTACAGGCCGGTAAGTGTAGGGAGGGAATGTAGGGGAAGTAATGATGAAACGTCACCTTTGAAACCTTTTATTTCATTTAATAGTTATTGTAAGACTCATAGCATAATTGACTTGGGTAATCATGCTATGAGGCGAACGTTATATTACTTTATTATTTTATCTAATGCTTTTAAATGAAAAGGGGAACAGTGGAACGGTGAGGTTACAAGGAGCAGAGGAGGAGAAGGAGCAGGAGTTTAGATACTGAGGAGGAGTCTGAGGAGAAGAATAGAGTCCAGGCAGAGACAGAGGACAGGATGAGATGGAAAAGGATGGTTCACTGTGGAAACCCCTGAAAAAGTTCTGTTTTTAGTATTTCACAACCGGTTGTTGTATTGAACAGGATTTTTTGATGCTTCCCCCCAGTGGAAATGAGTGTGACAGCTCCACTGTCAGGCAGCTGACAGGTATTTACAACAGTCTAACTCACCGGTCATGAGTTACGTTTTGTACAATAACAAGGTAAGATCAAGATATTTAGGAACCAGACGAATACGAGTCGCATTTACGACAAAAATGTGATGGTCCTTCCTGGTATCAGTACAGTTTACGGTTGGTATTTGCGAAGTGAACTGGACCATACATCTGTGGCTCACCTTCCAACAGCACGATGCCCTTCTTGATGTCCTCTGAATATTTACTTCGGATCAAACACCAGGCGTATTCGAACTTGGTGTCTTTGGACACGGCGCCCTTCGCCAACTCACTGTTGTATTTCTTCTCAAATTTCTGTTAAAAAAACAGGTGTCAACAATAATGTATCCGCCGCCACCACAGCCAAAGGGATGAATATGAAACACTGGCGCTAAATTGTTCATTTACAGTCTTTGTTATGTTGAATTTATCATCAAATCGGCGGAAATAAACTCGTTAGCATTAGCAAATAGCTCATCGCAAATACCTACAACGTCACGTCCGGCTTCTTTCTCGATAACACATTTCACAAACCATACACCAAAATAAACAAGCTCCGCGTGTTTTTGTATCCATATAACTTTAAAGAAAAGAATAATTCTTTAAAACCCTACCAGCAGGTCTTCAGGAGCGACCACATCACTCACAACCGCCTCCATGTTTCCGGAAACAGACTTAGTCCCCGCCCACTTCTTCATCCATGACGTAGCCGTTTTTAACGTGATCATTGTTTTCTATTTGTGCAGAAATACTTAAAAAAACAACCTTTTAATTGTCAGTTAACAACATTCTCGCTTATATTATTCTTCAATTTAACCAGTTTAGGAATAACTCGTTATTTACTTTGTAATAGACACTGTTCAGCTGACTCCAGACTTTCAGCTTTGTTATCAAAACTATTAATAAAATACATTTCCTTTTGTCCTTTGTTCTTTGTGTAAAAGAAAAGGCCGATCCTGAATGTCTTTGATCTACAGTAAGTACTAACAAGAGAAGTTCATAAAAAAATTAATAACAACGTATGTTTTTAAACCAATGTTTATTAGTTTGAGCACACCAGGTAGCTGAAGCAACATTACTAGAACTGTTTATATGTCTGTCTCTCCGTCTGTCTATCTATCTATGTGTCTGTCTATCCATTGATCCATTCTGGACATATCTTTTGTGCCCTTGTGAATAAATCCAATCAGTTTAAAAGTTTGACTTTTTTACTACAAGGCCTGTGTTTTAAGCAGTGTTTTCCAAAATTAGCCCTTTCTGTTAGTTTATGTAAAGAACTTACATGTGTATGAATAAAAACACCTTATCATATGTTTTCTTTAGGCGGCAGCGGTGGCCTAGTGGTTAAGGAAGTCCTGGTCCACAGGGTCCCCACCAAGTTGCTGCTGAGGAGCACTGAGCATGGTATCGTCCCCACACACTGCTTCCCGGGTGCTCAAAAGTTGCCCACTGCTCGCTTTGATGATGGGTTAAATGCAGAGGCCAAATTTTGTTGTGTGCTGTTGTGTGAATCACAATGACAAAAAAGGAATTTAATCTTTAATCAAACTACTTGTCATTGTGACATTGTGAACCACACAACGAAATGTCATCTCATTTAGCCCATCACCAAGGTGAACAGTGGGTAGGTTTGAGCGCACGGGGAGCAGTGAGTGGGGATGGTGCCATGCTCAGTGGAACTCAGTGGTAACCTGGCAGTTGGTGGATTCAAACCTGGAGCCCTCCTAACCCCAGTCCAGTTCCTTAACCGCCACTGGCCCGTGTTCTGAAGAGCTAGAGTTCAGTGTTTAGCCAGGTGAGCTGGAGAGAAGGCGAATGGCAGCAGTTGACTGAGGCTGGTTTCCTTGTAGGATCCGTCAGGTTTGGTCAGGTACACTGTCCACTCAGAACCAAACTTGTTTGAATGAGAGACAAAACAATTCATACCTCAGAAAGAGTTAACAACTAAAACAAAACAGTCAATACAGTATTATGTAAAGTATTTACCTCCTGAAGAACCTGGCGACATGCTCCACAAGGGCCGACAAAACTGTCTGTGATGTCACTGTGCAGCAACAGAAGAGAAGGAGGACGAGAAGAAAGAGAAGAAGACGAGGGGAGGAGGAGCAAAGGAAAATACATTTAATATTCAGTTAATACACTTTGCATAAACAAATTAGAAAATGAACAATGAAAACCATATTACATTTCTGCATGTGACCATTACTTTTTCAGAATTGATGTACTTAATTGAGGAAATACTCAATGAAGTACAGTGGTGGTAGAGTGGAGCAGTGGATACAGCTGCAGCAGCATCTCAGTCACCTACAGCGGTGGTAGCTTCAGGAATTAATCACTGTGTATTTTAGAAAATGACGCATCATTTCCTCCACTGAAGGAGAGGAGGAAGTGGATGGAAGCTGCAGAATGTCCTCAGCTCGACGAGATCTGAAGGTGTCGTTGATGACATCACAATGTGCCTCACCACGTCACAGCAATGGCCGTGAACTTCTTGTATCCCTCCACCACAGCCCTCTGGATGGCCACCCTCTCAGCACACACCGTCAGACCGTAGGACGCGTTCTCTACGTTACAGCCTGATCCACAGCAGAAGAAGACAAAGGGTTGGACAATTAGTCCCAAGAGACACAGTTAGTCTGGACTGGAATAAAATGCCCAACAGAATTAAATAAGATTAAATGAGCAGAATAAGCAGAATTGTCAAAGGACAGTCACCTAAAAAACACACCTATTTCCAAAAGAGAGAGGAACGCCGGGTGACATACAAGAGTGGAGGCAGGTCCACTCAGGTAGATTATATTCTCTGTAGAAGAGGTAATCTACAGGAGATAAGTGACTGTAAGGTGGTGGCAGGTAAGAGTGTAGCCAAACAACATAGGATGGTAGTGTGCAAGCTATCAATGGAGGTGAAAAGAAGGAAGAAGGTGAAGACAGAGCAGAAGATCAAGTGGTGGATGTTAAGGAAAGAGGAATGTTGTGATGACTTTGGAAAAGGAGTCAGAACAGTGTTGGGCTCTGGTGGGGAATTCCCAGATGATTGGGAGACCACTGCTAGAGTCATTAGGGAGACAGCTATGAAGGTGCTAGGTGTTTTCTCTGGACAGAGAAAAGAGGACAAAGAGACCTGGTGGTGGAATGATGAGGTCCAGGAGAGTGTCCAGAGGAAGAGACTAGCAAAGAAGAGATGGGATAATGACAGGACAGAGGAGAATAGACTGGAGTACATACAGAGGGCAAGGGAGGTGAAGAGGGAAGTGGCCAAGGCCAAACAAAAGGCATACGAGGAGTTGTACGAGAGGTTGTGACATTTCTACCAGACACTGGTATTAACTCAAATAATCCACACATGAAAAGAAATCACAACATTCAAATCCATAAATAGTGATTATCTGTAAATAAGTGCAACAACACTGGAAAAAGGTATTGAACACACCATGGTAAAGCTTTATAGTTTGGCAAGGAAAGGCATCATACCATCTCAAATCTGAAAGTAATTAGTCTTTGTACTTCCTATAATTGCAAACCAACATCAGTTGGGTTGGTGCTAATTGATAATAATAATAAACAATAAACATATTTTTTTTTACCAACTAGTCAAACAAAAGTTGGAAGTTGTTGGAAGTTGGAAGTTTATTTGTCATTGTAACAAGTTACAACGAAATAGATGTGTATAAGAGACAGCATATATATATATATGGGTGTGTCCATATTTGGTCCTCCACTCCTTGTTGAAGTCAACTACTCCGTCCTAAACATGTAATCACGCCCAGGGAGGAATTCTTCTCTCAGTAATCCTAAGACAACTGGCTGTGGGGCCGTGTCATTGACATAGATATTGATCCATCTGTCTGATCCTAATGTCACAACCAGAGTGAGAAAATGTTTGAGAAAAAAAGAGAGAAAAAAAAAAAAAGCAAACATGTCCAAACACAATCAGAGATGTGGACTTGACAAAGAAATGTTACACCTGCATTTCTGCTCAGTGAGACAAAGTTTTGTCCAATTAAATTTTGTCGACAGGACGTTTTCTAAGAATTGAACAACAACTGCCTCCTGCACAAGTTTCCTGCTCCTTGTGGAGCAAACGTCTGTGTTGTTGTTTTTGTAGAAATTGAACTGCTTTCTTTAATAAAGAGTTCACATGTACCTTCTGAATCTCTTCTGTCAGAACTATTGTGTTTCTCTGCCTGAATGTATTTAATTGTGAACACAAATAAACAGGATTTTTGTCAGACCACGATAAAAGCAGTAGCAGCAGGTAAATACTTTGTAATGACTACAGTTTTGTTTATTTTTCTTCAGTTTCTACTTCAAATAATCAGCGATAAATAGTTTTTCTGCATTTCTCGACCCAGTATATAAGAAAAAATGATGTGATGATTATTTAACAGCAGTTTAACATTTAAGGGCTAGTGGTCTCAACCTTATTTTTACCCACAACAACACGGTTCCCTCAAAGAGCCAGTTGAAAATTGAAAACAGTAAAGATGTATCTACTCCATAATGTATTATTACAAAGTAACACATGTTGTCCCTTACTGTGTAATAAAAAAATTTAATTAAATTAAAATGTATCCGGTTGAGAAAACTGTGCTGCACATTCATGCCAAAATGCTTTGCTAGCAACAATGGGCCATAAAAAATAATATCGCGGGCCTGACTTGGGCCCCGGGCCTTTGGTTTGAGGCATATGCTCTAGATGGAAGTACCTGTTTCAACATGTATCTTTTATCTACAACTACATTACGGAAAAAAATGCAGTAGCAGTATCCCACTTATGTCAAAAATGAATGAACAAATAATAATATTACAATGAACATAATATTACAACATTATCGTTGTTTAGGCTTGATGAAGGTAACAAAAACCTACCATTTTATCTGACATTGAAGGACATTTATGGTTTATATTTTATGTCCAATTCAGGCAGAAATTATTTTTATCATTTCAGCAAATGCAGCAACATCTGAGCCTCAGGTCCAGAAACCGTGGTGTGGATCAAACAATTTTGAGTCAGTATTAAAAGAAATAATGGGCCCAGAGCAGAAATTAAACATTAAAACAACAGTAGAGGGAACAGTGATGCAGACTGGCTTTGCATCAGCAGTTGTGCATTAAATCAGCAGCAGAAGCAGCTCCGGGGGAAAGCACACGCCCAGAGAATGTTATCATTTATTCATTACAGATGTTTGACTGCAGGACGGCTGTTTGGCCCAGAGGCTGGCTGTGATAATGACAAGAGCTGGAGCAGTAATAACATAAAAAAGTAAAACGGCACATTAGAATGTGGTGGAGGGGATTCTAAGGGATGATCTGATCTAGGAACAGTAGCTCCAGCTTGGCCTCCACACGTGGAACTGTATTAAAAGATAGGACTGATGACATTTGATAGAAAATCATTATGTCACCCAGCACAGCACAATCACATCAGGGAGACACACATTGATTCACATCCACACAACTATCAAACACAAAAGGTTCTTACTGATGCACCGCAACAATCAGTGGCAGGAAAATATTCCACAACAAATGCACCTATTGACTGCTATCTGTTAAAGTCTTCTTGTCCCTTTTTCAGGGGTTGCCACAGCGAGTCAACATTTTCCCTCTCCCCCTGTCCTCTGTATCTTCTACTCTGACTCCAACTACCTCCATGTCCTCTCTCACTGCATCCATCAGTTTCCCTTTTGTCTCCTACCTGGTAGCTCCATCTCTAGGATCATTCTTCTACCAATGTATCCACTGTCCCTCCTCTGAACATGTCCAAACCATCTCAGTCTGTATTCTCTAGCTTTTTCTCCCAAACTTCTTTTCTGTGTTGTCCCTCTAATCACCCATTCATGATCCTGTCCATCCTTGTTTCTCCTAAAGACAATCTCAGCATCTTTAACTCTCAGAGTGTTCTTTAGTGCCAGTACCAAGTCGATGAAGGTTCCGTTATCGTGGATTTTCTTGAATCAAACTGTTCTCTTAAAAAACTGTCACACAAAACATTATCATCCGTAGTGTCTTGGTATTTGCATTTGTCCCAAACTGTCAAAGTTGGGGTGGAAACATGATTCACACAGTGACTGCAGAGCCAACACTCCAATCTAGGGGGCAGTCATGTTCATAGTTTACTGTCTGCGACAACAAGCTTAGGTACTTCCACTTTCACTGTTGAACCGGTTTTGGTTTAATGTGCAAAAAAAAACAAATGCAAAATAATTCAATGAGGTATTTCTCCATTTTTTTTCCTCCAATTGTTTTGCACTTGCACAGACGCAGGCACCAGATGGTGACATGTGTCGACTCTGCAAACACCGTAATGCAGCAGAGTTTCTTTGGAAACGCATTCAACCCTAAAATATTCCCCTTCTCTCCACACTGTTGCTCGATGACTTAATGCCTCGGCACTTGTACCAGACAGGTATTATTTCATGTGCCTGGAAACTCACCACACTGCATTAGGGCGACACACCAAGAAATGTGCAGAAAAGGCCATTACTGACAAAACAGCATGATTCATAATGCAGCAGGACTTAGTGCGTGTGAGTGTGAGGTGCTGCAATGAATCATCGCTGCGATGCAACAAGATGTGGTCGCGGACAAAGGCGCACGGCTTGAGAAACGGCGCATTAATGAACGTTATTTTGTTTTCTGAGAATCGTTGTTAGAAAATCACTGGCTGGTTCACAGTTATAGTTCTATGAATGGTGAGGTGAACATTACAATGGTTTTAATTTTATATTTCATTCAAGGATGTGATTTGTTGATTAGAGTTTTATAAAACTGTGAAAATTACTGAATGATATAATGTATATTAAGCTGATAAACTTAATTATTGTCATCTTTCTTTTTTTCTTCCTGCTTGTCCCTTTTTTCAGGGCTTACCACAGCGAGTCAACAATTTCCACCTCCCCCGTCCTCTGTATCTTCTACTCTGACTCCAACTACCTCCATGTCCTCCCTCACTGCATCCATCAGTCTCCTCTTTGTCTCCTACCTGGTAGCTCCATCTAGCTCCATCTCTAGGATCATTCTTCTACCAATGTATCCACTGTCCCTCTTCAGAACATGTCTAATTACATATTGTTGTAACGAAAATTTGCAAGACCATAGTTTGGGTAAGGACGACCCCAGGCATGGACAAACCGTTTGACTTTCAGGCCACATTTGGTCCTAAAATTGGACACAGGGGCCGAGTCTAGAGCTGAAAGATGGATTGTTTTTTTGAACTAAGATAAATGGCATGAAAAGTCATGTATAAAACCTATAATCAGATACTTCTAATAGCCTTTAAACGTCATTTACTGGGGAAACACGTCATTGCAGGGAAAAGGCAGGAGTATAATAATATTTGGAACAATTTATTTAATTTGGACATGGTTGGTGGGCTGCATTTAAAAGCTCAATGGGCCACATCCGGCCCCCGGGCCTTAGTTTGCCCATGCCTGGACTAACAGGCGACATCATCATGGACCAAA
>JAFBJS010001256.1:688095-752556 GCA_016785265.1 Paraplagusia blochii
CAGGGGTGCCACAGCGAGTCAACGTTTTCCCTCTCCCCCTGTCCTCTGTATCTTCTCCTCTGACTCCAACTACCTCCATGTCCTCCCTCTCTGCATCCATCCATATCCTCTTTGTCTCCTACCTGGTAGCTCCATCTCTAGGACCATTCTACTACCAATGTATCCACTGTCCCTCCTCTGAACATGTCCAAACCATCTCAATCTGTCTTCTAAAGCTTTTTCTCCAAACCTTCCTGTCTGTGTTGTCCCTCTAATCACCTCACTCTTGATCCTGTCCATCCTTGTCCCTCCTAAAGAGAACCTCAGCATCTTTAACTCCTCCACCTCCAGCTCTGTCTCCTGTCTTCTACTTATTCCTTGTGTCTATAATCCATCCATCATGTCTGGTCTCACCACTGTCCCTTCACCTTAGCTGACTCTCTTCTATCACAGATCACTCCTGACTCTGTTCTCCAGTTGTTCCATTCTGACTCCACTCTATTCTTCTCCTCTCTTCCACAGTCTCCACTGCTCTGATCGGTTGTTTTAGATAATGTTATTTTATTTTCTTATAACTGTTTTGAAGCTGATGTTTCTGTACTTTAAATAAAATAGATGAAATGAAACAGTAGTGCATTGCTTTAAATTTAAATTGACTATTTCTACGTTCAATATTATTTATTTTATTACATTTTTATACATTTTCCAGGTTTATATTCTGACAGAGTCTGTTTAATAGCCAGTCATTTTAGTTTTCTCTCTTTCTGAGAGAAGAAAACAAGCAGAGGACAGACCCAAACAGGAGCAGGTTTGTTGCGCTGGAGGCGACATACTTTTCTAAAAAATAAATAAAACACAGCTTTTAGGGCAAAATGTACTTTTCCACCAATAGCGAATTTCTGCTGCAGCAGCTGCTGCCGGAGCAGGTCTCCTGTGATTGGACAGTAATGTCATATAATTGGCTGTGCCTCAGTGCCAATCAGGCCTTAATGAGTAATTGGGACCAATTACAAACTATTACATCATGGGTTGGATTCATTTCCAGGCCTGGAGAGAAGCCAAGATATCATCAGGGTTCAACACAAAGCCTGATCTTTGTCTCTGTCTTACTCACCGTCCTATCTGTCCTTTCTCTTTATCGTAATTATTATTTTTTTTCATTCTCACCGAACTCATCTGTTCTGTTCGTCAAGGTCTCCTTTTTTGAAACCCCTCCCTCACTTTCTTCTCGGCCCCTTCCCCCCTTTGGCTTCTATTCATCTGCCTTCGCACGAAACCCTCCCCCTCCGACTCTCTCTTACACTCTATTCTCCCCAAAGCTCCGCCCACCCGCCACTCCAGCTCCACTTGTGCTTGAGGCATCGTCTTTGTCTGCTGGTGTGTCTGTGTGTGTGTGTGTGTGTGTGTGTGTGTGTGTGTTTAAACGTGTGTGTGTGTGTGTTTAAACGTGTGTGTGTGTGGTGTTGGCAGGAGTCCAGAGTGAGGAAGGCTCTCTGACTCTGAGATCCTAGTTGTATTTATAGCTCAGGCTCTCCTCTCCTCCTCCTCTCCTCCTGTTCTCCTCCTCTTGTCTCCTCTCATCTCCTTTTTTCTCCCATCCAAACTTCTGTTCTTCTTTCCTGTTCTCTCCGATTCTTTCCTTTCTATTCCTCA
Organism: Paraplagusia blochii; assembly: GCA_016785265.1. Taxonomy (NCBI): domain Eukaryota; kingdom Metazoa; phylum Chordata; class Actinopteri; order Pleuronectiformes; family Cynoglossidae; genus Paraplagusia; species Paraplagusia blochii. Next base: position 689,728 of record JAFBJS010001256.1, read on the forward strand.
CCTTCCTCCTTCCCTCATCCTTATTTTAACGCCTGCTCCATTGAGCATCCGCAGGCTCTCACCTGCTCATCCCCGACCATCACACACCTACTCATCTTCTCCAGTGAACCATAAAAACCTTCAGCCACACAGCACCAGTTTGACGGTTCACAGGAGGCCAACGGAGGTTCTCACCTGATTTAACTTCAGTTTGAAAGGAAAATCTACTTTTTGTTAATATATTCTCACTATTAAGAAGCTTAAATCAGGCCCTCACTTTTGACCAGAGGCAACGTCTCAATGTCATTGGTGTGAAACTCCAGGGTTCACCTCCTGGGCAAGGTCAAATCCTGGTTAGTGTGGATGGCTTCCATCACCTTCAGCTGGTCTCACTCTGGGACTCACTCTCAAATAAAATTCAAACCAAGCAAATTAATTTTCTAAAAAAAAACAATTTTGAAAAATCACTCTTTTTAACATACTAATTTTATTCAGCAGAGTGCGCCTTTCAAAATAAGAGATTTTCTAAAATAAAACACATGCTCAACAGCTGATCCACACTACATTGACAAGCTGTTCGTGACCCATTCAGAACAGGTCCAAGACACACTTTTGGGTCCGGACCCACCAATTGAGAAACACTGACCTACAGGAAGGTATGGTGTGGCGCAAGTCATGGAGGTAAAGGATAAGCAGGTGACAATGGATGGATGGATGGATGGAGATTTGTGAACAAATATGGTATTTGAATATGAAGGTTAGATGTAGATGGAAAAAACCTTTTAGTAAATAATTAGTTCACATTTGACTCTGACGTAAAGACTTAGCCGTGGATTAGTCATAAATGACTCAAACCAAAATAAAAAAAATTAACGCATGTGTTAGAGCCGTTCCATTACTTCAATTTGTTCCGATCTGATTCAGTGTGGGAGGAAATCACAGAATCCTTCATCAGTGTTTACCAATCACTGAAAACCCTTCAGTGTTTTTTTTTACCGCTGTGATATTGATCCAAAGTCAATTCTGTAAAGTGCTGCTTTTTAGCACCATGTTATTTTCTACTTTCTACTTGAGAACAGTATCAATGACGGCTCTTTACAGCCTCAGGTCTGGACACTTTGGTTCTTCTGCGAGACGTTCTCTGCAGCAGCTTCAGGACGACCAGGCTGCTGAGAGTGAACGCAGCTCAACTGTACAGGCGGAGGTTCTCAGGAGTGTCAGGCCTCCAGTGGCCATAATAGAAGAGTCAGGTGTCAGTCATACGATACATGGGTTAAAAGGCTACAAGGACTTTGGTCATTGTTCTGCTGTGACTTCACGGTTGGACACGTCAGCGTCCCATGGTGGTGTCGCCCACCTCGCTGTGGTTCAGACCCCACGTGTGGCAGACCATGGATTTTCTTTTTTTATGTTTTCTTTTCCTCTCAGTGGACCTGGTCTCAGACCCTGCAGTCGATTTGTCAATGAACCTAAACTGCACTGAGGGGAGGTGTAAGGGGGTGTGGGTGGAGAAATACAAGGCTGTAGATCATCTGGGTGAAACAAGGACAACAAACTTGGGCTGGGACCTTCTCTCCTGAGAGGACGGGGAGGAAATCAAAGTGGAGGGGCTCGGGTTAAAGGTGGATGCTGCTTCAACACTTACGTGTCAAAGGTGGGACATTTACAGGAAGTAACAGAGCAATAACCGTGTGTTATTTGCTGTGATGGGTGATTTTATTACAAACCGTTTTAATGTACCTTTGAGGACTGTTAAAAAAAAATCGCTGTCTGTCCTTGGGACTGTTTCACATTAGCCAACGTTATTTAGTGTTTGAAATAAAAGAGGGACGAAAAAGTCAAATCACTGAAGCGGCCAAGAAGTTCTTTTTTCAGAAAATGTTTTATATAGATAAAAAAGACCTTGATCTATAATAGATTCTGATCAGTCTGTATGTCCAAACCATTCATTTACCTGGTATTCTAAATTATTTCCGAGTCCCTACAACGTTTTGATTTTTAGTTTTTCCTACATGTTTTGAATAATAAAAATAATTACAAATCAAGTTTTTTTTGCTTCTTATTTGCTTATTGTACTATCTAAACTAACTATTTTTTAACCTTCTTATCTCCTTTCCTAAATAAAAAATATAAATAAAATACATAAAAAAGTTTTTAGAAATAACTGGATCCTTCATGTCCTCAACTTCACATCAGTGATAATATCATTAAAAATTATGTTATGAAACAACTCAAATAGGTCAACATTTATGGAGCCTTGTCTTGTATTTATAGATATTTTTTTCTAATTTGGTTCCTACTTTGTTCGTGAACCAGCCCCTTCCGTAGCTGTTGATTTTTTCGGCAAAGTCTCACGTCAGTTGCAGGAAGTCCTGAAACGTGTCCTTGATAAATGACCGCGGAGACAAACCACTAACCAGAAAAGTTAATTAATTTTCAGTCGATTAACTTAATGAGGAAAAGAAACAGCATTCTGTTATGACACCCTGCACTTTAGAATTGATGTGAGGTGTCAGGGTGTGTCCCCACTGGGCGCCCCGATACATCAAGACCTCGGGTGAATCTGTGTGTGAATGTCTGCGTTCATCCATGATAATAATAACGCACACACACACACACATGCTGCAGGGACATCTGGCAGGTGGTGTAATGAGGGTCATGACCTCCTGTCAACCCCCTCCTCTCCTTCCTCCTCCTCCTCCTCCTCCTTTTCCTCCATTACCAAGCCAACATTCTAAGTACAGGCACCGAGGGGTTTGCTAACAAAAAAATAACTAATTAAAGCAGGGAATCAACATGGTTTTGATTTCACCAGAGGATAACAATCTATTCTGCTGAATAATAAGTTAAACAGACCAACTGGTTGGAGCCAAGGAGGGTCAGATTGACAGTCCAGCTCCGAGGACGCTGTTTAACCCAATGTCTCAACCTCCATAGACCTCTATGGTCTTCAACAGGTCAAGATCAGAAGGTAGAAAATCAGCTTTAGAATCAATGAGATACAGTAAAATATGATTTAATGTGATATAATAACAATGACAAATGGAACTGGCTCCACAAGACTTCAGGTTCTAATCCATCAGGTCCACTGAGGTGCTCTAGGCATAACACCATCCTGTACCCACATAACTTCCAGTGGGCTCACCACTACAGTATGGAGCAGTGTGATTCGGGTGGAGTCATGGAAACTACTGCCCCTGCGACCTGGTAACGGATGTGCAGATGAAGCTGAATAATAACATTGATTTCCCCAGGGTGGAAGGAAGAGCCTCACACTTTTTAGGACCAATAACAAATAATTAAAGTAAAAGTTCTGTTTTGTCTTAATTTGATAAAAAATATTGATGCTCATCTAACTTTAACAGCTAATAAATATGTGGTCAAGTCCTGTATGGCGGCGCTGTGGTTCAGCTTGACTGATATACAGTATACAACTGTGTGTCGTCAGCATAGCTAGGAAAGTCAACGTCATATACAGAAAAGAGAAGTGGGCCAAGACAGTTGCCCTGGGGTACACCATAGATACATGAGCCCTGAAGCTTACATTAAATTGTCTTTCTGTGATGTGATTCAAACCAAGTACAGGTGTGGCCTGGAAACAGTCCTTCTCAGGATTATAGGCAGTCAATTGGTATATTATTTAAATATGATTCTATGCCATGCCATAAAAACAATAATATGGAATGATATTAACACTAAAACAACCTCCATTTATAAACTAAATTGTCCAAAAGAACAATGTTGTTCTACATCAATAGTCCATTAACTTGAGTTTGTCTTACATACTTAGACCCGGGACTCAAACCTGCAGCCCGTGGGCCATTTGCAGTTCGTGGAACGATATTTTGCGGCCCCCAGCTTGATCTGGAAGTTAAATCTATACAGTAGTAATATTTTATAGATTTGTTCTCCACATTTTACGGTAAATCCTTCAGTTCTCAAAATCCTGATCCACAGCCTCCTTCTGGTTCAGTGCATTACACAGAATCTATGTGAAAGTGTTTTTTTAATAATTTTTTTTCAACAACAGCTGACGCGGCCCTTCAGTGAAATAATAGTGTGGGTGGTGGCCCTCGACTTATTTGCCTTAGACATCCTGATAAAGTCACTGAAATGCCAATGCTTTAGTCCATCCAAATACAAGCAATCTATATCCGAAAAAAAAAAACGGTCAGAACAGTTGATCTTATCTAGAATGATGCCTGATATACAGTACATGTGTCACAGGGCTGTAAGAAATCTATGCATCAAACACTAAAATCTCTGCAAACACTGTCTCACCTTATGTGACCGTTGGTGCAGCAGCATCAGTTATTATCACTGTCGTCAGGTTGTCTGAACATTACTGACCATCGTCGTCACGCCTCGGGCTTCAAAACAACCCCCGCCCTGCATATTTATCCTGCCAAGGTGTGTGAGGAGGAGATCTTGGATAATGTTTTCAGACAGTCTGAGATGTTGGTGCACAGAAGGGTGAGAGACAACACTGTCCGCCTCCTTTTTCCTCAACATTTTAGTTTGATCTAACTAGTTTAACTATGGGTTATAACATACTGTATATTAATTTACTCTTGATACAGAGTGTGTGTTTGTGTGTGTGTGTGTGTGTCAAGCCGCAGAGAGGCTGCAGACCTACATCACTACAATGCAGCACTGCAACTTACTGCAGAGCTCTGCCCAAAAATACTGCAATATTATCTGTGCTTTCGCCGTGTCTTTCTATTGGACACACACATGCACAAATCTACAAAGGTTAGGATCCAGGAGATGCTGGTTTGAATCCCATGACTGGGCTGATTCTGCTGTTATACAGTGAGAATAATCAAGCAGATTCTGACTATTTTTCAACCTATTTGTGTAAATGTTTCGCTGACTTTGCAGCCGTTGTGAAAGCGTCTCCACCATCATACCATCTGTATGGACTACATGTTTATTCCGAGATACTGGATGCTGTGGGGGTGGGCTGTTCCAGTGACCAGACCATCTGTGTAAAACCTAGACTGATGACAAGATGTTGGATTCAGGACACAACCTGAGATAGAAAACGTTGAAAAAGCCTCAGAGCTGCAGCCTGTCTGCCTCACCCCAACCCCCGGGGCTCTGAGGTAAAGCTTTTGAGCAAAGTGCACAAAACCTCATTAAGATTTTATATCTAACCGGACCTTCCATGCACCTGAAGATTGTATCCTTTTGGCTGTGATATTCCTCAAGAAAAAAAAAAAAAAAAACGGCCAGTGCCAAAAGGACAGTTCTGAGGGATTAATTTTTAATCTAATAGGAGATATCAGAAAGTCCCCACTGACGGGAAATGAGGTGAGAGCTGTGTGTGGGCCCAGGGACTGATTGGAGAAAAGGGAAGTAAAGCAGCTCCACACATGGCACATGGTTAATTTCCCCTGCTTCAACTGTGGGACGCAAGAAACGCTGACTCAGGGGAAAAGTCTAGATTACTTTGGAAAAGGGATGAAGGAGTTTGGAGTACAGGGGGGAGGAAAAGAGGGGCACAGAGGGAGGGAGGAAGGGATGGAGGGAGGGTGATGCTCCATTTCATTAGGTTTTTGGCTGTGGGACCTAAGGGGCTTATTCAACCCAACAACCCATTCCCTTTTGATTACCAGATATTGATTGGGGCATTAAATTGGCCCCGTGTGAAGACTGGTGCCAGTCGAGCCATGTAACCTCACAGGAAGTGACAACAGATATAGTCCATGAGCAGCAGAGCAGATAACAATCATCAACACAGAGAATCTGTCAAGATATTGACTTTTATATAGATCGGAGATCAATCTGAGCAAATCATCAAAGATTCTTTTTTTTATTTAATCTCTTTTCATTTCCATTGATCCTTATTCACCTTTACTGCCTCAAACCATTTTGACTACTCCCCAATCTGGGACTCGCTGTCACCCCCGGTGGCCAGGCAAATTTCTTCCACATCCCTGCTGCTTACAACATAACAACCACAGCTAACAACCACGGCGCCGTGAGTGTGAGCAACAGGGGACAAATTTAGGAGTCAGTGGTCTGTGGGCGGCAGTACTGAGGGTAGAAGAGTCAGGAGAAAACACTCACGGTAGAGAGATTCTGTCCTCAGCTGGAGCAAAGAGATGAAAAGACAGGGACGATTTTTTTTTTTTTGAGGGTTGACATCATTTTAAAGCAAAAGAAAGAGGAAGGAGGGGCTGAGAGAGACGTTTCTCCAGTGGACTTAATATTTCAACATCATTTAATTAATTAGCACTTAGTCGGAACATAACAACTGAAAGCTGTTGTTTTCCGTTTTCACCAGGTGTGAACGCAGAAATAGAAAAGGTGAGATTTCTATTTAAAGGCTGCGGCTCAGCCTCTGTGCAGACTGTTCCCAACACTGTGGTAAATGAGTGATTTTAAGGCTTAATAATTAGAAAAAAAAAAAAAAACGCTCTTTTCGCATAGCGTCTTAGTCTTTGTTGATGTCTGTGAAGAGAAGCAGACATGACGACATTCTACGCTGCTTGATGGTTAAAAGTAGGTGATGGTGCCAGACTCCTTCTTCTGAGGGAGAGAGACTGAAGCTTTGGTTATAGAAAGGGAGGGGGTGGAGTGAGTAACTGGTGTAAGTGAGGAAAAAAAAAATCTATATGCAATAGAGATACAACAGTGGGGGCAGCGTGTGTTTTAAACCCATTGTTTGGTGGCTGAGGCGACTACCCCACAAACTCACGCACATGCACACAGGGATAAATGGAGGGGGGGGTAAAGCAGGCTCACAATCAGCCGAGGAGGAGAGCATTCCCGCAGGTTGCCGTGGTAACAAGGCAGGGAAGCCTCAGCTGGGAGAGCGAGTCAAAAGGGTGTACTGTACACAAAACAAGGAGAGGAGCTTCAGCTCAGACTGTAATTTGGATTCTACCCTCTGGTCTGGAGATAAACCCTGAATACTGTCTGCCGGCAGCGTCTCCTTCATCCTGTGTTTGAAGAATAAAAAAAATCCTTCCTCTGACAAATGGACGGTTTCAAAAGAATAAACACAACGTGCGTTGAAAGTTGCTGATTTACACTGTTCCTTGACCATTCACTGCAGCGCTGTGGAATAATCAGTTTATCTCTTTTTTCACCAACACACTACATTTTTCTGCTTATTATATTTAATATTCTCTACAGGAGAGATTGAATTACACTGGGAGAATTTTGCAGCTGATTTTTTCTGCATTGTTTTAAGTTTAATGTCGCATAAGGAAGCACGGCCACGCAGTAAAAACACACTCAAGAAAACTGCAAAAAAGACTAGAAGACTAGAAATCCCCCTCTCCCTCTCTCCCTGTCACACACACACACACACACACACACACACACACACACACACATATATACATACATATGCAGTGAGAATTATGGGAGTATTGCCACCTGCAACCTGCTGATAATGAAGCTGTATTTCAGGCACCTAAAGGAAGCCATCTGTGCTGGGGGTCTCCCAGCAAACCCACACACACAACCCCCCACTGAACATACACACACCAACACCAACACACACACACACACACACACACACACACACACACACACACACATGCTTCACACTGCTTCACTCCTCCACTGGGATCCAGGGGCCACTGTGTTTAGGATGCTTCATATCACTAACATGACACTTTTTATTGCACAACGCGACCATTACAGCTTTAAGACGACGGGAAATTGAATACGTGGTCGTCTCCCTGCGCACACAGCAGGATGACAGAAACAGAGGTGTGCATATATATGTATATATATCTATATTTATACATCACCACATTGATATTTTCTTCAATTTCTTGCGTGTTTTTAGGCGTTACATGTTTTCTTTTTCATTGTATTCTTCAAGTTATGCACATTTACAATGAATGAACAGGAGAACAGAAGAAAACAAGGCTGATCTCTTCATTTTTCATGTATATATAATATATACCAAAGAATATATTATGAATGAGGGAATAAACATTCAACCAACGTCCTGATGCTGCCCCATCTATCCCACATTTCAATGGAAATTCATCTAGAAAATGTATTCAAGTTTTATCTCTCCCCCTTACAAATGTAGGATTCATAGACATTAACTTAAAAATAGAAAATGAATTCGGGAATCCTGATGCAAACCTGCCCTGGAGGCAGCTCTGCTGGTCTGGGGAGAACATATGAATGGAGGTCCATGGGGAGACCACTGCAGCTTCCCCCTCCTTGCATTTTTATTTAAGATCAATAAATATTTTCCAGAAAAGATTAAAGCCTGAATTTAGATATTTCTATTGTAAGAATTAATTATTTCTTTTTGCAAAACAAATGTTCTACACGAGGAGTTTATTTGAAAAGAAATTGATGAAAACACTTAAAAGATGACAGCGTCAGTGAGATCGACAACTGACTCCAGGTCAGCATTTCAGTATAAAAGCTCTATTTGTTGTTGTCCTTGTTTATTCAAAGCCGTAAGTAAGAGCATTTAAATTGTACAAAGCAAGGACATAGTATTGGACAAAATCGTTCTTTCGGCTTAACATTCTTTATCTATATTGTTTTCTCAAAACATGTTGTATTTGGACTGTGTCCTGTTTAACTGAAAACACATCCGAAGGTTGAAGGGACAAAAAGACAGGACTTAGAACCTGTTCAAGGAACTAGAACCAGAATTTTTTTTTGCCTTTTGCTTAGAACAGAAACGAAACATATACTGTACATATTTTGTTCTAAAATAGAAACAGTTAACTTAAAAATAACAGTAACTGCTTAATACCTGTATTTTTTTCTACTTTCTTTTGTAGCCTCAAATAGAAGTCATTAAACTCGTAAAAAGTAAAACAATATATTTTGTTTAAACCGGTTCAAGAGTTTCACCCTCATGGTGGAACCCAAAACCAGAAATGTTAAAACACTGTTTTGTTCAAAACAGATTGGCAAAAACCATAGTCTTTTTAAGGGAGACAAATGACTTTAGGCTACACAGAAAATTTAAAGAACAAAAAAAACAGTTTTCACTAATTTTAAAATCCCATTTCTGTTCAAGAACAAAATTAAATGTTTCTAGTTTTCATATTCGCTCCTTGAACTGGTTCAAAGCCCTGCAAAAAGATGCATAAAAGCTCTGTTGGGAATGTCATGATGGCGACCATGACTGCTACAGATCTCATCATATTTCCATATTACAGCTGACTGTTGGGAATGATTGGACCCATCTATTCTCCATTAGGCTCCACTTTTCCTCCGCAAAAGAGCTTTTTTAGAACCATACGAATACATAATAAAAAAACCCCATCAAAGTAGTGAAATACTACAAAAGTGTGAAAACAGACGTGAGAAGCTGCGAAGGACGAGGACAGGGAGAGGCTGGCGGCTGTCGTCATCTCACAGTGATCACCAAGAAAGGAAAAAAGTGGTCATTGTCATGGGAGGGAGGAATGAAACCATGACAACCGTTCACACTGTTAGAAAAAATGACCCCCCCCCCCCCCCCCCCCCCCAGCCCCCGCCCCTCCCACCAACACACACACATGAAAACAGACTGACTAATTGTTCAGAATGAGCGCAGCCTCTCGTCATTCAGCTGCGACCACCAGGCAGGAACCGTGAAGGCTTTGTCTCAACTGCACGCTCAGAACATGGGACACTGAGCTGGACCAACATGTTCAGACCCGTCTCTGGCTTCACACACTGGGTGTTTAATTCACACACAAGATGTGTTGATGGGAGTAGGACCACCTCCGGCCCACCTCGCCACGTCTATTCTCCTCAGCTGAAATGAAGCGCTCCATTTGAGTATGAATTAAAATGACACATAGAAACACGCTGATCGGTCTTCAGTCCAACAGTGGAGCCACTCACCTATGAAATTGAGACGTTTAGTTTCTCAACGCAACAGTTTACGGCTCAAATGACTGTGAGCCGTTTTGAACATCAAATTAAAATTTTCTGCCCTGTTTCCTTCAGCCGTGTAATTTGTCGACAGATGACTACATGTTTTGAGTTTTTCCTAAATTCGGAAAATCTGTTTTGACTAATTTTTTTACTTTTTGGAAATGGAAAATCTGTTTATTTTTCATGTACAGCCCATAAAAAAACATTGTTTGTTTGGTCAGACTTGTTTGCTAATTTGGTGTAAAATAAGAAGAAGTGGTCATCGTAACTGGTCTATGAAGATCAAAACTAAAAAGTCATTGTTGCATTGTCATGGTCAGAAATAAATAAAGCAGAACTGCCAGTCAGTAATCGTGGCTGCAAGAACTGAGTTTTTTCACTTTTGCAACTACTTCTGAGCCAGAAAAAAATACAAAGTGCCTTTTGAATGACTTTAGCGATGTGTTGAAAAATGCATTGCAACTAACTGTTTGCAGGTCATTTAACTCTACCGGATATTTCCTTCCTTCACTTGGGTTTTCTCTGACACACTACTACACACACAGGTTCGTCTCATTAATTTAACGTCAGACTGACTAAAGCACCATAACCAGCCATGGCATCCAAAACCCTTTTGGTCCTCAATGTATCTCAACTTTGTCAGGTGGAGAAGGGAGTGCTCCAGAGCAGCAACCACCAACCACAAACTGATCAAGTCTCTCAGGTCAGAAGTGAAACATCCTCCAAGCTCCAAGCTGAAGTCCTGTTGCCTACATCTGAACCAAAGTGGTTCCACAAAGGGTTGGTTGGTCAGAAGCTGTGCTCTGGATTGGTTGGAACCAAAACCAGCATAGAGACGGAGGTGGAGTTGATTACATGAGCCAGGTCAGGTTTGCTGAGGGTTGGTTGAACCAAAAACCTGCAGCCACAGCAGCTCTGAGACTGGAACCAGTCAGAGACTCCTGATGAATGTGAATCTTCACAGAGGTTTTGGTCTGACCATACAGACTGATGACAACCCACTCCTTATTATACGATTAACCATAGACTCAGCCACTGAGTCCACTGGTCCACTACCACCAAAAGACACACCTGACGATGTTCAACCAATCAGGTGTAAACACAGACACTCAGAAAAGGCATGAAGAGAACCAGAGTCCACACAGCTGTAAAGTGTCAGGGTAGTAAAGAGTAACAAGGTGCAGGGCAGCAGTCTCCACGACTGTCACCCAAAGCAGACTGCACCATGCTATGAGCTTTTCTGCTGATGTGAGCCCTATGGTTGGGGATAGTGTTCTGCTCTGCACCTTGTAGACCCAAAGTCTGCTTCCTTACCCACTAGGCCTCTGAAAAAAAACTAAATTTCTTAAAAAAAAAATCCCAATCTTCTCTGCCATCAGTTCCTCACAGATTGAAAAGTCTTTTGCTCTAAAAGCTCAGTCTTACACACAGCTCCATCACACACTGGCAACGTTGCATGTTTATCACTGACTGTGAAGATCCAACCGGAGCTGCCAGGGAAATGTTTAGTTATAAATTATTCACCTGCGAGGAAAGTGAAGCTGCAGGAACCTGAGGGAGACACTGTGACGGCGCTGGCCACATGTGATCACAGATGGTGGGAGTAACCTGGCCCCACTCGCCCTCAACTGTGTGACTCAAACACACGCTGTACTTACATTAAACACACACACACACACACACACACACGCAGCGGAGATGTTCAGTGATGTCATCAGGCTCATTCATTCACACAGGGTTTAATGATAATTAATAAGAGTAACTGTGGAAAAGCTATTTACTCCAACTGCAGGGGAGTAAGTCAAAGTAATGCATATATATTGTGTGTGTGTTTACAAATTATAAAAATTATTACTGTAGGCATGGAATGAATATATTAATGCATCAAAATAAATATATATACACATATATATTTATAGGATATACTGTATATATTGGTGTTAAAGTACTGCACTTAAACTCAAACTATTCTCTGAGAAACAACACTTCAGACTGTTTATGTCCATGTTTTTTGGACAGTGTCACTACAAACAACATGCCAGACATGCACCATAGGACAAAATTGGCAAAAAATATATAACTCTATACTATACTATACTATACTATACTATACTATACTATACTATACTATACTATAAAGCCACTAAGGAGCACAAGGCTGTGTTTTTAGTGCTGGTACAACAAAATAAAATTGTTGACTGGCTGTGGTAACCTCTGGAAAAAGAAACGACTCGAAAAGGAAAACAGTACGAAGAAAAAACATGGCCTGATTTAGGCACGGAAATTCTAAAACCTAAATTTCGATGCCTCTGTGACTGCACAGGAACACTTCACTTGGCGAGTTGCCTCAGCAGACACACAACCATCAGCTCAGAGAAGGCAAATGCCAAAAATACCAGGATTAAACTTGGAGGTAGACAATGACATGTAATACTCTTTAGAACTATTTTTAGCCGCAGCAGAGTACTGCTTACGTCAGTTACATAAGCCATGCTATTTGCGTGAGGCACCTGAGCTCCTCAGCAGCATCCTCTGTGCTGCGGTTGCCAGTTTTCTGGCTTTCCATACCTGTGCATCATGGCCCGACTACGTGGGCGTTAATTGAAACATATTTGCATTGTTTCCGTTTCCTCTCTCACATACTGCAGTCTCTGAATCACTGCTGAAAAAGAAGCTGCGGCCACAGCCGCGCAAAGATAGTCAGCTTCTCCTGAACCCAATTGAACTGAAGCTTCAACTCACAGTGGTGCAACGTTCTGTTGCTGTGTCAGTCCGTCCCTGCAGTCAACTCTCTGGGCTGCACCTGAACCAAACTAACAGAAACCAATGCTGTTCAGGAAATCAGGAATGATCTATTTGGTGTTCTGCAGAGAACTAATCTCGGACCTCAAACAATGTCCACTGTCCTACAGACCAAAGACAGTTTGCTTCCTCAAAAAAAGACATTGATCCACTCTGACATTGTCCTGACTAAAGAGTTATGTTGTACTTTCTCACAGCGATGCCAGCAGTGAACACAGTGCAGACTGTTTGGGAACCCAAACAAGCAGCGTCCTCAACGTCCAGAGAACCCGACCTGGGTCACTGCATCACTGACACGCATGTAGATGTGTGAGGTTGCAGCTGCTGCAGAGTGCAGTGCAAGTGTGAGGTTCTGAGGGGTGTGGGGTGCTGGTGATGGTGCTGGTGCTGGTGCTGTACAGGATAGTGCAGCATCACTGCTGCCTCCTTCCTCTCCTGCAGCAGAACAGGAGTCGGTGATAAATGGACTACAGCAGAATTATGGACAGAAATATCACAGGGGCCGTTATGATGGAGCTCGCTCTCTGCCTGACAACAAGCATTAAAGGCACAACACTACCACTACATAACCATCATCATCATCATCATCATCATCATCAGCGTCATCACCAGCAGCAGTAATCCCAGCATCTTTCCTCTCTGCACCCAGGAGACAAGCATCTACCTCATTATCAGCCATCTCTGGACGTGATGTCAGAGAGGCAGGAGATTCTGGGTCGAGTCTCTATCATCATCATCATCATTATCATCATCATCACCCGCAGCTGGGAGCTCCTCTCACTAACCTGTCTGTCCTTTGCCCAGCGTCTTCTCCAAACGGTACGGTCCTACATAGTTGGCATAGTGCGCGCTGTTGGCCTCTTTTCCTGACGTTGACATGTTCGTGCCGTGAGCTGACTCGCACGGAGTGCTGTGTCCGAGTGGGACGCGTTTCGGCGCAGTGGAGTTCGCCTCCGTCGGCGTTCAGTTCCCTTCGCTGCAATAGTCGCTTCCCTGCGCGCGCGTGCGTGTCGGCGGTGTTGCGTTGGCGCAGTCCTGTAGGTTCTCAGATTGCGGGTTTGAATCTGGGTGTCATGGTGCTGCTGGTGCCGGCGGAGCGGTGCGCTGCTGCACCGTAGGGTGTGAACTGGTGATGGGACAGGACAGCAGCAGCAGAGACTGCCGATGCTCAGCTGCTCCGAATGACACTCTGCGTCGATGTGAGGGTCGACTTCCGGTCGAGCCTTTCAAAATAATGGCACGAATCTCCTCGCGCTCACGGGCGCAACCATAAAATTTGAATAAAATATATTATTGTTTATTTAATTTTGAGAGCAAATCACCCGGCATTGCTATTGAAAGTTGTTAACAAAGGGAAATATTTTACTATGATAAGAAACATTGGTAAAATTACCAATGTTGCTTTTTTATTTAACCTTTAGGACAATAATAACATAAGATAAACATCAAATATGTTCTTTACAGGTCGATACAGCTGACAAGTGATCATTGGGTTATTACAAGTAATCATTCAAAGCAGGGCTCACCAACCTTTTTGAAACAGAGGGCTACAGTCAAATAGGAAAGTGCAATGTAATGCTTTTAAACATATTTAACAAACACTCAAATATGCTATAAATACTGACCCTTGAACTATAGGAGGTCAGAGTTCATTTTGTCGATACACCTTAACCCTCTGAGCACACAGTGGTATAAGTACATGTTAAAACATTGTGTTAAAATGGAAACTTATGAGGAGCCAGATGACAGTGTTTACAGCAGTCCACCAGAGGAGACTGTGCAGTTTTAAAAGTCTAAAATAGGAAAATTATGCTCAGTTTTCATTATTGCACAAAGCAGACACTTTGGAGACATCATGGAGATTGCTGTCCCTGCTACCTGTTAACTGGATAGGCGGACGAAGATGAAGAAATGAATGAAGACATTAATAATTGACTGAATTAATAACTATTTAACTCTGAACACAGTGATCTGGTATACCAAACATTGGCTCCACTGTTAACCCTTACCTCACATCTCATTGATGTCAGGTGTGGTGTCACTGTCAAAGCCATTCAAAGCCATTCCACGGAATCTTAGGGGAAATAAAATGTAATGTTGGTAGACAATTCTGGGAACAATACCGCCATCTACTGGGCTGGAGTTTTTCTACGTATTCCCTATGTGTCTTAAATATCTGAAATTAAAAGTGGCATTGAGTGTCTCATTTAGACTTAAAAATTAATAAAAATAATTGTTAAGGCCGTGAACCTTATCATTATTAGGCATTATTAGTAGTGGTAGTTGTAGTAGGTGTTTCTAATTCATCCAGGGCATGATATCCAAAAAGTTTAGTTTTCAGCAAATGGACTTCTTCTTGGAGTGAAAGTCGTTTTATTCTTCAACTGAGGAACTTCGCCAGTTTCTGGTTGATGTTGGAATAGTTACTGTATACTCATCGAGACCACTTCCTTCACCACACGATAAAGGTATGAAGGGTTGTTTTGGTCACGGATTTAGACAGAATCTGCTCCTGATGCTAATGAGCTGTTAGCATGTCACATGTCCAGATGGGAATGGGAGTCGTTATCATTATCAATAATGAAGAAAGAGTAATAGTAGTATTGTTACGTATAATTAATATAATATGCATTACTACTACTATTATTATTTCTACTACAACTATTAGTAATAATGATTTGATGATTGAAAACGCTCATTGCAAATCTTCAGCTTTATTTTGAAGACAGCGCTATTCCTTTTCCGCTGTTGTGGTATCTATAGGGTGGTTTTGACGACAGAACGCATCTGCGCACAGGACTTGCGTCATAAGGGATTTCAGGTTAGAACGATGCGCCGCATAGGAGATGAACAGGGTCACACGACAGAAAATAGGAGTCCCAGAAGTCGAACACAGACCCGGATGGTTTCACAGGTTCCCTCCTGTCGAGGGATGTTGTTTTACTTTTAAACATAGCTTTGTGAATTATGTTAATGGGAGAATACATTTGGGAGGAACCTTTGTGGAACAGACAGTTGATCCAACCAATGGGAGCCTGGCTGCTGATGACATCATCTAATGTACAATTTAACAGCTGAAATATATATAAAGCAGAACCATCTGTTTCATTGTCTAGTCCTGAGCTCTTAATGCATGAGCAGCTCAGGATTGTAAATGAAAATGAAAAAAACACCATTGCTGACAGATAGCAACTAACAGCACAGATTAGTAATCTGTGGAGATTAAAACACCAGTCGGAACACCTGAAACTGGACTTCAGTATGGATGTGTAGAGTTCAGGATGCTGAGAGGTTTCTATCTGTACATTTCTGACATAAGGTCCCAAACTGTCAATCAAAGATATGACATGTTTCCTCCCTTAGTTCAGTGTTTGTTTAGTTTTGGGGACTAAACGTCCTTTACATGTTTCTGACCTTGGTTTATTTTGACGGTAGATTTACAACATAGACATAAAGCAGCTGCAGTGGGATTTAGAATTTTGAAGAGAGGCTCCAAATGTAGAAGGACATAAACCCAGTGCAATAACCAACAAAGGAATAGAGGATACAGCAGAGGGGCCGTGTGTGTGTGTGTGTGTGTGTGTGTGTGTGTGCGAGAGGGGGGGTAACACACTGGGACACTTTCACTTGATTAGAGCAGCGGTCGGTGACAACGACCATCTATCAGTCTCATCACTCCTTCACAACAAAAGCCTTTCGACCGAGCACGTTCAGTGACAGATGGACCCCCTCTACACCCCTCCCTACACCCACCACCTTCCCTTTGCCTCCTCCTTCTCATTCATCAACAAATCTGATCTGCAACAAAGACCAGGAGGGACATGGGACTGGGTACATCCTTGTGACTATAGAGTGATTGTGCCAAAAAAGAACTTCCTGCTAATAAATGTTAAACCATCAGTCTCCATCAGCGACTCCACCACCAGCAGGCCCAGGGATCAGTTGTGACTTTTGTCTTAGATTCATGCCACATGGGTGTCTCCTCTGGAGCTGACCTGTCCTCTGATTCCCAGAGGCCCTTGTTCTGTTTGACAGCTGTGGACGGCAGGACGGCCGAAAAGCCAAAGCGCGGTCCTAATCACCTCGATGTGAGATAATCTGCTATAATCACCCTGGCCTCTGAGGAGAGTGGGCCGGCCCATTGCTTAAAAAACTGACAGTGTTTTTTAGAGACCAGCAGTGGTGGTCAGAAAATCTGTCCTGTTCAAAAAAACTAAATCTTCTGCCAACACATTGCTTCAAGCTTTTTTTTCTCTATCTGGATCTAAAATACATGGGAAAAATGTTATCTATCACATATCGCAGGTGATGAATCATAAGGAGGCCAGGAGTGAGTTGGTTCTCTGTCATGGGAAAATTGGAATCTTGATGACACCAGAAGACGGAGCGTCATCATGGGAGATGTAGTCACCAGAAGAACCAGGTGTTCAGAGCTTCTTTTTTTCCCAGAGCAGTCATCCTGGTGGATAACAAGCAACCTGCTAATTGCATTGATCCTTCAGGTAAAACTGAGGAAACAGTTTAGTGTAGAAGAGTGAACCCTTAGATGTCAAACATATGGCCCGCGGGTTAAATATGGTCATTCTAGGAAATTCAATGGGCACACCTGGTGAATTATGAAAGTAAAGAATTAAAAACCTAACATCTTAATAACATACTGTTCCTAAATCATCCACTAGAGGCGAACTGTGTTGGTTAGGGCTAAACTCTGGCACTGAGACTGAACAACAGATGGCAGCAGAGAGTTTGGTTTAGTGGAAACCTATTGTTTATGCGATTCTATTAGTAAACGCTTGCAATATTTTCTACTTGCAAATATCTTTGACATTAAACTTTATTTAGCATTAGTGTTAATACTTATCATAATAAATATGAGGTTAAAATACATATTTGCAATAAAAATAGAAAGAATATTATTCTTGTTACATGTAGTTTGTATTTATTTGTGTTATGATTACACTCCAACCCTCAAGATTTAAGAGTCAAGAGAAGGCAAAAACAAAAGAACTAAAATGACAGTTATAAGAAAATAATATAAACAAAATATCTCCAATATCTGAACTAACTGTTAAACCATAAACAATGATTCAATAGTGTGGGAAATATCTTTTCTCCAGTGATGTAAGAGTAACTCTGACTGTTTCACTGAGAGCTTTCAAAGACTTTATACAGTGGCCTCTTTTCCTCTCCATTGTGCCTATGTGAGTGCTGTGCATAATTCAAATCCCTTCACTCAGGTCTTAGTAACAGCAGATGATGGCTGAGATACACACACGTCGGTGGGGTGGGCTACAGAATCTGCCCTTCACTTTTCAAGCATTTCCTAAAAAAGAAGCTTAGCCTGCAGTCTATTTCTGCATTAGTCAGCCCTATTGTGGCAGCAAAGCCAGTGGAGCAGGAGAACACGCACACACACACACACACACACGCACAAGCCAAATAAAAAAAAATAAAAAAAAACGAGCTAGAAGAATATTCTTCTTGGAGTGATTGTCTGTGGGATGCGGAGTGAGGAATTTCTAGAAGATAGAAATGAAGCATTAAAACCTCATCTGTGGCATAATAGTCCAAGACAGGGTTTTTTTTTATTCGTTTTATGAAAATACACAGTGTATGTTCATACAAGACATTCATCTGTCCATTTATAACTGCTAATCCATTATTGAATGAGGGATGCAGCAGTCTCCACAACCACGACCCAAATCACACTGCACCACACCATGTCTTCCTGAAGGTGGCGAGCTCACTGAAAGTCAAACTCCATACCTGACATTCATTCTCGCCCATGAGCTGAACTCCAGAGTTTCACACCAATTACAGAGACGTTGACTCTGGGCCAAAACCATCATACAGGAGAAACACATACTGTATTTATCGATACATTCTGAAGGAAAGTTACAAAGCATGAACTTTACTTTGAAGTAAGTCATAGACCCAATGTTCTAGTCTCCCCTTAAGTTCTTTCATCAGCAATTCCTCAAACTTCAGCAGAAAAGAGATCATCCAGGTCTTCAGTTGGTCTGCTCTGTTTTTGTTTTAGAAATAAAAAAATACTTTCAAATAGAAAATATTCATGTAAAAGACTTGTATCGCCAACCACTACAACAGCAACAACAACAACAATAATAATAATAATTAGTTATAATTATTCTTTCCTGATTTCACATGTGACCTTCAGTTTATTTCATTTCTCTGCTAGACATTTAACGGTAAATTATTTCGACAATTAACAATTGTTTATTATTAATGTATGTAATTGCAGTGGCACAATCAAAGGTATAGTTCAGAGTAATAGCCATTAATGCATTGTTGATAATAACAAGCCAAATAATGGGTTTCAGTGTTTGGGCAGTTTCATTATTCATTTTCCGTTTTCAGTTTCGGCCAAGATTGAGATGGTTTGGACATGTTCAGAGGAGGGACAGTGGACATGATGGTAGAAGACTGATCATAGAGATGGAGCTACCAGGTAGGGTTGATGGATGCAGTCAGGGAGGACATGGAGGTAGTTGGAGATAGAGTAGAAGATACAGAGGACAGGGTTAGATGGAAATTGTTGACTCGCTGTGGAAACCCCTGAAAAAGGCACGAGCTGAAAAGAGAGGAGAGAGTTTCACTTATCAGAACATCCAACTTTCTCTCTCCTCTTGGAATGACTTCCTACTATGAAACATGTATTCAAATTCAAAAGTATACAACAGATACCTGCTGTCCAGCCACTCTCAGCCTATTCACGTCAGACAAAGAAGCAGAGAAACACGCCCAAATAACCTGCACAGGAAACATTGAAAAGGGCATCACTGCTCATCAGGAAGAGCCACATTCCAGGACTTGACTCCTCCCACTCCAGAGTATCAGTGCAGTGTTGTGGTGACACTCACCTGCTGCCAACATCAGTGAAAGACAAACAGTGTCAGTGAACTACGGGGAAGTTGGATTAACAGGTAAGAGATTTGAACTTTATCAGTTTTTTCTCTGTGTTTCTTACTGTTTCTTAAACTTAAATATGAATGGCTGTTAAGGATGGACATGTTCAGAGGATTCCTGATAGGTTGGAGCAGGTGGATTTTCTAAACATTGGAGATAAAGCCTGATTGGTTATTTATGTTATCTTATGTTTAATACAAAACTAAAAGAAACACTACCTGTAAGGAGTAATATGTGTTTTCTTATGTATGTGTACTATTGAGAAAAGAGAATCACGTTTGAGTATGCGTGAGTGTGTGACCTGCAGGAATGTGACTGTGTTCTGCCACATTCCTGTGTGTGTCTGCAAACATTGGACTTTGACAGGTGATTCTAAACATTTCTTATATCACATTTCACTCTTGAGTTTTCCCTGTACTCCAGCTGAACGAGTGTGAAGGTTATGGGCTAATATTTCTTTACAAGCTGTGTTCTATACTGTGCAAATCTGCAATTGGACATAAAGTCCTTGACAGTTTACAGCTCAAGGCTGTGGAGTAAAACTGTCCACAGCACAGAGTATGAAAATTGGACAGAGTATGTGTATACATTTATGATTACACAGGTTGACTAATACTCAACTCGTGTCCTATCTGCGCTGCACCCTTAAGAGTTTACAACCTAGAGTTGAGATACGGACATTTCCAGGTATCAGACCTTCACTATGTAGATAACTTCAACAGCTACTACTCTCAACCTGCTCTACTACTCATCTGATTCGGCTGGAAAAAATTACAATTACAATCCTCTCAGTGAAATTCTGCCATGATTAGAAACCTCATCAAACATGTAATGTCGTTTAAACTCGGTTTATATTTATAAATCTGTCCATCTGTATCTCTAACACCAATTGTCCAATAATCTCAGCATTTCTCTGCAGTGAATGGCCTTTATTTTTATTTACAACCTTATATTTTATTTTATGTTTTTTTTTTAATGCGACCCGCCAACCTTGTTCACAATATATAATTTATTTATATTATCAGCATACTACTGTCTTTTCCTGCAATGCCTGTGTTTCCCTTGTAGATGATGTCACAAAGGCTCTAAGAAATGTAGAATTTTAGGTTTTTACACATGACTTTAAACATGCCATTTATCTAAGTTCAAACAAAGGCTCTGCCTTCCTGCTCTGAAGTCAGTCCCCAGTGTCCAGTTTTAGGACCAATTCTAAAGGTTTTACCCACGTCTGTTGTATGTGTTCAATTTTGACCAAAACAAATCCAATAGATGGCAGTAAACAACTTTATCCATGTAGATTAAAGTTCAAAGTTAATCATTGTCTCTGTCATTACAGGTAACTTGTGTCTCCTCCTCTTTCTGTCTAATGGAGCTCAAAGTTTGGGTCGAGGGCGTGGTCAGAGTGGTCTGCGGCCTATCAATGCACACTTCCTGCCAGGATGTTGTTATAGCTCTTGCACAAGCAATAGGTAAGTCAGACCAATGTTTGTTCAATAAATAAATCTTTAAACCTAATGATCCGTCACTAGGCCACAGGGGTAGCATTCTCCACAGCTGCTACCCAAATCACACTGCAGTCAATACATGTTTTTTTTGTCCACAGGACAGACTGGTCGTTACACCCTCACCCTAAAGCTGCGTGGAAACGAGAGACAGCTTCTAGCTACAGACTGTCCTCTTCAGCATCTGTTCCAGTTAGGACAACTGGGTTCAGAGGCCCAGTTCTTTCTGAACAAGACCGGTTCCAGTCATAGTGACGGTCCAGACAAACCAGGCCCAAACAGACGTCTTCCCCTGCCCAGGACCACAGAACCAGATCCTGTCAAACGTGTGCAGCCCCGCAAAGCTTTCACTTTCAATTTGGGTCCTTCAGCACATTACCAGGAGGCCAAGTTAAACAGAAGTTCATCTCCTTCACCAGCGCCCTCTACTGTTACTTTCTCCAATGATCCCAGCACTGATGCCACCAAGGAGGTGGTATTCAGGCAGATTCTGCAGCAGAGGAGGCGACTGCGGGACCTGGAGGGTCAGGTTGAAGCCCTGGAAAGAGAGTCCTGGCTGTGGGAGCAGGAGATGTCCACTACTAGAGTTCCGAGTGTGAGTGTAGGGTTTTCAGATCAACTAGAAGAACTGGAGCAGCAGCTGAGGCTGAACGAGGAAGAGTTGATGTACAGCGTACAGTGGGAAGAACAGATGGAGCAGGAGATGGAGAGAGAACAAGGTATTCATTCAGAATGGTTGTTTTTATCTTTTCTTCTTTAATTTCATTTATCAAGTACATCCTCAATAATAAATGCTACATCATCATTGACAGATATACAGCGACAGCTACACCAGATACACACATCAATAGAAAATCACAGTGGCCAGATTATGGAACTCCAGGATCGATCTGCGAATCTGGAGCACGACATAAACCGCACTGTCCACAGACAAACTTCACAGCCGTCACCGTGGCAGCAAAAAGAAAACAGGCTGAGACAGGAACTCCTCCATCGCCAGTTTCAGGGCAAAGAATTGGAAGCTGTGATGACTGAGATGCTGGATGAGCTTCAAGTGGCAGAGCGAATGAAACAGGTACTACCGAAAAAATAGTTTGGAAATAACCCCAAATGTCCAGTAGAGGGCCAAGAAAAAAACTAGTGGCATCTTGATAGAAAATGCAATAAGAATCTTTTCTCCTCCTCCTCCAGGACCGATGGGAGTTGATCGAGGAGCTGAACAAGGAGCTGAGACAGTGTAACCTGCAGCAGTTCATCCAGCAGACTGGTGTTTCACACACAGACCAGACACACACCCAACCAATGGCTGAAGTTTACCTCAGCACCGCTGGTGTTATAGAGTAGACAGAACCTCAGGAGGGTTAAGTTTTGAAGAATGTTTAATGTACATTAGAATAATAACCATTTTTTTTTTTATCTTTAGTACCATGTATTTATAATGCACAGAACACACTTTTAATATATCAGAATGTTAATGACACAGCAAACACACTTTATACATGTACAAAGTTTACAAAGTTGATGATATTGTTGTTTTTTTTAACATAAAGTCAAAATAAAATATGAATATAATTGGTTGTATTTTCTTAAGTTGAAAACACAAAGGTAAATTGACTGAAATGATGACAAAATCATCAGACGTAGCTGTAGACCACTATGGTGACCAAGGTTGAAGAAATTGGACATAGCTTTTTTTTCTTCCCCAACAAACCACTTCAGCTCTACTAACAACAAACCCCTTGATAACATAACTGAATACAAACACCATAAACACACAAGGTCCCATAGAAACAATTAGGAACCTTCACAGGGACTCAACCCTGAGGTTGGGACCGCTGTGAACCTGCGTCAGTTGGGTTGATTATGATATACTATATAATAATATTCATAATATTGTATTGTAGACAGGAACAAATATAAGTATTATATTTTCCAGACTATAAGTTGATCAGGTGTACAAGTCGCAATGTCAATTTTCAGTGATTCAGAAGTAGCAGATACTGTCACACAAGCCTGGAGTGCCCTCTAGCGGCTGCGAGTGTGAAAATGACATATTATCAGTGACTCGGGAGTAGCAGATACGGGAACACAAGCCTGGAGTTCCCTCTAGTAGCTGTCAATTCTGAAAGATATTGTGAAGTCAGTCAATAACAGTCAATAACAATTCAAATCAAATGTCAATCTGAAAGCGGAAATTTATAACGGGCAATATTTACTAACTTAAAAAAAACAGATTTATGTAAAAAACATATCAGAAAACTGAAGGTTGAGTCGCGCCTGGTTGGTCCTGGTGTCCTCTGTCTTGTCCCATTATCAATAACACAAAATAATCCAACTGTTTTAACAAGTTTATGTGAGGATGCTACGTTCAAAGTGGTCTGGAAATGACTAATTTGCAGTTAAACGTGATGGATGATGGTCAACAAGAATGAGACACAGAGTGGATGGTGAAAGCTGGTATTACATTCAATGATATAACAGGTGTGTAACATACTGGTTCTTTGAACATCTGGTGCTATATGATACAGTCTTTAAATGTGACAAAGAGTTGTTTAAAATCTTCTCACATACTTATCCATAGGTCCAATCACACACGGTCTCTCAGTTGGCGCAGTATCTTCTTCGTCCTCCTTAGTAAGAACCTCTTCACTCATGGTTGTACCATCCAGGTTGACGCTCACGTACGAGGATTCTTTATCATCAGTGTGTAGAGGTTGAAAACTGTCCTTGGACCTTGTTGTTTCGTGTGAATCCGTGCCATTGGAGCCCCTTTTGAGTAATGTGTGCACCTTCTTCTGCAAACGGTCCTTGACTTTGGAGGTGTGCAAGTTGATCCTTCTGCAGCAGTTAACAGTTTGGTGGAGTTTTCCGATCTCGGCCTCGTACGCCTCCTTGGTTTCATCGTTGAGCTGCACCTTCTCGTAGCTCTCTGGGTAGGTGGCCTTCATGCCCATCACCCTGGTCCTCAGTTTCGCAGGCTCATCGATGACATCCATGCATTTCTCCAGGTCGAAATTGATACGCCTAATCTCCGCCGTCAACTTGCTGACCTCATACTTGAGCTTTTTGCACTCGTGCTCACTGACCCTGCATTTGCTGCTCACGAAGCCGAGCTTCTCGCTCAGTTTGTCGGCTCTGCTCTTCTGACTATTGCGTTCTCCCTGCAGTTCCTTCAGTTTTCCTATTGCTTTTTTGTTTTCCTCCTCTAGGATGTGATTTTTCTTTTGCAGTTCAATAGTTTGCAGGAATTCTGTCAGTTTTTTATTCTCTGAAAATAAGCTTTTGTAGTGCAGGTGGGTTTCTTCCAACTCTTTCTGGTGATCTTCTGACAGGCGACTTAGGGCGTCTACGGCCTTCTGTTTCTCTAGCTTAAGTTGTTGATTCTCCTCCAAGCAGGCTTCAAGACTCACCTGCAAATTCTTTTTATCTCGACCGAGTTGCTCTATCCTTTGGCTGACTTCGTGATGCGTGTCCTTCAGGTTATTGTTGTCCACAGCCAGGTGATGTTTTTCCTGCAGGCTACTGTTGTACAGAGACTTTAAGACGTTAAGGTTCTGTTGTAGATTGTCCTTTTCCAAAGCGATCTTTTGATTTTCAGTAATCCTGTCCTGGAGACTCTCCTTTAGGACAGCTTTGTCCAGAGACAGTTCTCTGTACTCCTTTTTGCTTTCATACAGTCTCTCTTTGAGTTCGTCCTCTCTCTCTCTGCCCATTTCCACATCCTTCTTCAAGCTCTCAATCTTCTCCTCCAGAGTCTCTATCGTCAGGCCATTGGAGTCTTGGAGAAGATAGTATGTCAGGTAGAAATCCAGCAGTTCTCTGTAGCTGTAGTTGTGTGGGTGAGGATGTGTCTTTGCAACCTGTCCTTTGTCATCTTTGGCTTTGCTCTTTTTGTAGTTTGCTTCATAGAAATCAAGCAAGTCCTTGTAGGTGTAGATGCGGAAAGTAAGGCGGCATAAGTCTTTAGACATTGTTGACCTGACTCGCTCTTGTGTGTTTTTCTCAATTGCATAATTGAATGCTTTTCACAGCTGTTTCACTGTCTGTAGCTGGTAAGTCAGTGGTGATCATTGGCAGTTGGCATCCAGAAGGGTTGCCTGACTGCCCTGCGATTTCTTCTTTCCTCCAAATAATCCTGATGGGACAAGATTATTGTGTCGAGTTTCATAACATAAACACATGCATCATGGCACAGGTGTCATGATTTATGACATCACTTTCCTTTGATCTTTGCTTTTGATCAAACTTTTATTATCCTGGACGTCCAGAAAGGACTTCAGAGGAGGGACAGTGGTTACATCGGTAAAAGAATGATCCTAGAGATGGAGCTACCAAGGAAATCAACAATTTCCATTTCCCCCTGTTCTCCCCATCTTCTACTTCGACTCCAACTTAGTCCATGTCCTTCTTCGCTGCATCCATTAATCTCCTCTTTGTCTCCTACCCGGTAGCTCCATTAGGATCATTCTTCTACCAATGACTGTCCCTCCTCTGAAAATGTCCAAACCATCTCAGTCAGGCTTCTCTAACTTTTTCTTCTCATCTCATTGATATCTCTACAGATTTCGAAAAGCTTTCACTGCTTCCTTAAAGCAACTTAGGAAAGTAAATATGATGTAAGCCATTAAGGAATATTTTCGAAAATTCATTGTATTTTCCCAAAATGTATTTGATAATCAAATCTGAAAAGATATATAATATTTGTATAGAAATAGCTGCATTTTAATTGGTATCTGCAGTACACAATAGTATCACAAGAGGGCAGCAACGCACTAAATATGATAGTGTGTTAAAATATTAACACATATTTAAGCGATATTAAGAATAAGATAAAATCTTTTTAATGTGTATTACTATATAAAACAGGTCAGATACGTGGACTGCTAATTAGGACAAATGTAAACTATGAGCCACTTCATGTTTGGGCCAAAATAAAGTCAAATGTGAGCAAAAAAAAAAAAGAAGAGAGAGAGAGAGAGGTCTGTGAAGACAAGAGAGTTTGCAAAAACAGAGTGACCATAACAGATACCATGCAGCACAAAGACACACACACACACACGCCACAGTATGAATGCACAAAACAAAGCCAGGATTGTGGTTTGCTGCCACTGGAGAAATCTCACACTAGGTTTGGGAAGATAAGCCATGGTAACTCAGCTGGAATCTTGGCCACTCTCCTAACAGTAGCTGCCAAAGCTGTGAGTGGGATTCTGTGTTACTACAGTCTAGGAACTCCTTCAACAAGAGAACCAGGTTAAGGCCGATGAAAACGACGGTGCAGCAAATCCATCTACCATTAGCTCAAGCTTAGAAACAGAGATGTCCTCAATGCAGGCTCAGGTCAGTATTTATTGACTTTATGTCAACAAAAATTCTAATGATTTACAGCAGGTGGTCTTTGACTGGAATACTGACTCAACTGCTGTATGTAAAGAAAATCTTAACAAATCAAAAGTCTACAGTATAAATATTTCAGTACTTCATTCACCATGAAGTATTGGTTCTCTGTTAATACAGAATGACCCACAGTCCTAGGAATCAAGATACTATGTGGAATACTTGCAAACCTGAAAACATGTATATTTTTGTCTAAACCAATTTACAGGTGGCCTAGTGGTAATGGAAGCAGACTTGGGTCTTTAAGTTCGAATCCACCTGCTGTCAGGCTGTCACTGAGGTGCCGATCCACATAGCTTCCATTATGGGGTTCACAGGAAGGCTCACAGAGTGGTGTAACTTGGGGCCAGTGGTGGATAAGCAGATGAAGATGAATGAATGAAAGAGTTGCTGCCACCTAGTGACTGGAGGCTTCTTGTCAGTCAAGCATTACAGCAGCGGTACACTTCAGTCCAACTAGCAATATTTTATTGGAACCCATTCGTGTCCCCCCAAGACATTATTGTGCTCCTCTGGGGGTCCCGCCCCACTATTTGAGAATATTTGAGTGACTGCAAATGTCGAATATATGTCAAATTCAATGTTTACTGAGGAGGAAGGAGATACCTTGTCAATTTGTGTTTACATATAATAATTAGGTTTGGTAGGGTAGCAGTTACCAGGCCATCCTTGGGAGTAGAGGGTCCCGGGTTCGATTCCAAGAGGAACTATAAGCTTGATTACATTAATCTCCTCTGTAAGTCACTTGGGGTGAATGTGTCTGCTAAGTGGATACATGTAAAAGGTTAATATAATACATTATACAGTACTTTATCTATATGCTTCTATATATCTATCTATATACTTTATCTGTATGTTTGTCAACAAACAAACAACATCAGTTCTAAATACAAAACTCTGTCCCACTTTCACACATACTAATGACACGAACATAGGCAACTCCATATGCTACCGCAGACTGCGACAGTCTGGGCGTGCAGTTGTTTCCTCCTCTGTCCCAGGATGCAATGCTCCTGTTTTCCTCTATCCATCCATCACATGTCACTAATGATAATAAAGAGAGGAAATGCAGATAGAGCGATAGCTGCGGAGACACAGAGGGAGAGAGTAGGACGGCCAGACCTTGGCTGGGCATCTGTGTGTGTCTGTGTCTGTATGTGTGCGTGTGTGTGTGCAGCGGGGGGGAATGGGAGGAGTGTAGTCAGCATGCAGCCCTTCACTGTTGTAGTAACCGAATGCCAGCCATTACTTCACTGCGGTAGCAGCAGCAGCAGCAGCAGCAGAAGAGCCATCATCATCATCACCATCACCACTTAGTGAGAGACCAAACACCCGTCTGTCCCCTCCTGTCTCACTCTCCCTTTCTCTCCCTCTCTCTGCACATTCAGCAGAGCTGCTCTCCTCCTCCCCCATCTCCTCCTCCTCCTCCTCCTCTTCCTCTCTCCTCATTTCCACTCTGCCTCTCCTGCGGCACTGCTCTCTGCTTGAAGGGGACACTGGCCTGCTCCTCACCCACTGATTCTGCATGACTGTCACAAAGGTAAGAGCACTGCAGTCAGGGAACAACTTTCATGATGTCACTAGTCGTCTGTTGTGGGGAAGAGAAGTCTGTTGTGTTGGAGATTTCAGCTCCGTTCTCAGATTGATGCTAATGTCTGTGGAGAAGTGAGCAAGAGTTTTTTTTAGACGTGTGATGGGAGTTGGAGGGTTCTCAGGATGTTGGTCTGTCTGCTCACTCTAATGACGGTTCTGTCTGAGCAGTTTGCAGGGGTATATTTTTAATTGGGGGGATTTTAAGGCATTCTTTGCACCTGAATGGTTCAGTATGTTATGCAGATGTTGGCTCTTTTAGTCTGGTCTCACTAATGAAGAAGTGAACAATGTGTACAAGTTTCAACAGTGTTTTCATGATGCCTGAGTTGATCCATGGATTATTATCTTATGCGTCTGGTTGAGATTCTGTGAGGTCTATAATGGGGATTCGAAAATAAAAATATTTTTATAAAAATTGCAGAAAAAACCTACTAAAAACCCAAACAAAAAGTGTTGAATAAAGCCAGACAAAAATAGTGAAATCACATAAAAATATTTGTTTGAAAACAACTGTTAGCCAATGAGGAATTGAGTGAAGATTCATACTGTATTTGTAAATATTTTATAGCAAGAAATGTTAATGCAGTCATGAAGAATCCTATTCATTCATTCATCAACATCTGCTTATCTGCCACCAAGTTGCAGGGGCAGCAGTCTCCATGACTGCCACCCAAATAACGCTGCACCTTACTATGAAACTGCAAAATTACTAAAATGATGGTAATACGCAATCTAGACTGATACCCATTCTTATCTCAGTGTATCCATAACAAATGATGAGTTTTGCAGTTTTGATGGGAACTGATCATTGACTATGTCTATCTAGGGAGGATTCATTTCTCTATTTCTCATTAAAAAGTACTAACACAGTGTAACTTACCATGGAGTCACATGGTATGCTATATAATCGTTGATGAAATATGTCTGTATTCTGTGGTCGTCTGTAAAATGAATTGTATTGAATTTATCCAAAGTCAGGGCAAAGTCCAGATAAGGTTAAAAATCACAGTACAGTGATAGTCAGTGACCTAACATGAACACACTCAACAAATCACCTGACGTGTGTGTACTGTAGATTGGTGGGCTGATCGCAACAGGGCTTAACTCTGCTGCAGCCACTCGAATCCTCTTAATCAATTAACAGAGGGGGGAGGAGGGAGAGA
This sequence comes from Paraplagusia blochii, assembly GCA_016785265.1. Classification (NCBI taxonomy): domain Eukaryota; kingdom Metazoa; phylum Chordata; class Actinopteri; order Pleuronectiformes; family Cynoglossidae; genus Paraplagusia; species Paraplagusia blochii. Next base: position 718,955 of record JAFBJS010001256.1, read on the forward strand.
GACAGCAAGAAAAGACAGTGAAGAGAGGGAGAGAGGAAATTAGCACACCTGCTCCTGAGTACAAAAATGACCTCCACAGAAATAGACGACCTCTACAGTCCACACAGGACAATGACCAGTTTAGTAACACTGGTGTGTTTTGTTCTGCTTGTAGTATTTTTGTGAATCCAGAATAGATTGCTAACAATAAATGTACAAGTACAGACAACACTTTCTGCTTTTGTGTGTGTGTGTGTGTGTGTGTGTAAGAGACATTGCATGTGGGCGAAGGGAGCAGCTGTGGAGGAGGATGTTATGAGAACAGGAAACAGTTCAGGTGCTACTGTGATGGAAGGAGCTGCATCCTAAAGAATATGGTATTATGTTGTGTGCTGTTTTTCTTTTCAGTTTTTGTTGTTTCTAAGATGATGATAATGATGAAGGAACTGACTGACAGGTTAAAATGCATTAGAGGATAGAACGTGGAGCTCCCCGAAAAAATAATGGATGCGAGGGTACAGATGGAGGACTAGGGCTGGGAAGTCCCTTTGGGATGGAGACAGGTTTGATGGTTATAGAACCAAACAGCTTTTCGCCCATCAGCACAAATACAATGGGGAAAAACTAGAGAAAAAAAATATGTTTAAAGCTAAGTTGTTTTTAGATATTTAAGCAATAAATATACAAAAGGTTGGCAGTGGTGGCCTAGTAGTTAGGGTTTCAGGTTCAACTCCACCAGCTGCCAGGTTGCCACTGTGGTGCTGTGAGCATAGCGCTGTCCCGTCCCACATAACTTCTTGTGGGCTCACCACCCACAGGAAGGCTCACAATATGGTGCAATGTAATTTGGGTGGTGCCAGCTGCCCCTGCAATCTGGCAATGGACAAGCAGAGGAAGATGAATGAATGAATAAATTAATATACAAAAAAATACAAAAAAACATCATGTATAAAATAAAAAAATAAAAAAATATATGTAAAAATACAAATAACAGTCAAAGGCGGTTACAAGTTTATCTATAAAAAAGAACTTCAGTAAAAAGCAAATTGAGAATTTGAGTAAAAAGTACTAACAAAACTCCTTTTACAGCTACGGACTGCAACAACAGGGGGCAACCATTAGGGGGCGTTACTGTTCTTCGGGTCAATGCTCAATTTAAAAGAAATCTACGGGAAAATACGTTTAAATTAATTAATTTTTACAATTAAGAAACCACATCATCAGGTGTCAACATTACCGTGATTTCTCAGGTCAAACACTGTGCGGCGCTAGTGAAGCCTCATTCATGGAGGCCCTGCTCTGTAGCCAAATGTCTGGGTGACTTTCCTTAAACTGATCGATTAGTTTGACCAAATGCTAACAAAGGAAACTTTTAGTCGGTCGGTCTGTTGAAGTAACAACCACAATTCATTCCATCTTTTGTTTCTCTCACACTGTCATTAATGGCGAGGGTGACAGGGTTTGGCCCTGAGCTTTGAGAGTCGCCCTGGTTACCTGACTGTCAATTTTAGCCATACTCTCTGCTGACTGGTCTCAGAGGACACGCAGCAATGTATGGTCACAGTGGGAATTCCCTTTAAGAAGATCTGACCTCCTCAAAAGACAGAGGTCAACAGCTCTGACTGAACTCTGTCAAGTATAAGGACATGCCATAAATCATAACAGCACACCACAACAGACACGGCTGCCAAATGTCTGTTGATTGATTGTCCCCGTCTTTGTATGAGCTGTAATTTACATGACGTCCCTCCTAAATGGTCCAGTTTTTTTTTGTTGGGAAACAGGAAAAGGGCCAGTGTGCCAGCTCCAGGGGCGGGACTGACCTTTCGGAGTGTCCGCTTTCTGGTCTGTTCTGTCCACCACCAGCAGTAATGCTCCTTAGTTCAGACTGATGGAGGACTGAGCAGTGATAAATGATGCACCCCAGGGATGTAGTGCTCTTTAAGACTTTTTTTTTTTTTACTTCTGAATAATTCCATTTCTTAACTCCCCATAAGTCAGTATACTACAACTGCAGTAGGCTGTGAATTTATTTACCTACGATTTGGGGCAGTGGTGGCCTAGTGGTTAAAGGGCCAGACCAGGGTCCAGAGGGTTCAAGGTTCAAATCCACCAAGCTGCTCACTGTTCACTTTGGTGATTAGTTAAATACAGAGATCACAAGGACTTTCATCAAATCACTCTTATCCTTAAGAAGTTGAGTTTGAAGTTTGTTGGATTTTAAATGGAAAAGCTCAAAAGGCAGGAAAAGCCACCACCACTGGACTACACTTTTACCCAACCAAATCCAAGTGCCCACTGTGTGATGTGTTTGTAATGGTGACAGCAACATGCTGCTTTCACTGTAGGAGTGAATCTTAAGTGTGATCTGATGAACAGGTGCGATTGGACTGATCAGTCTCTACAATCATACACAACACGTCTGACTCCTGTAGCCAAAACTGATCGCATAAAAGTGTCTGCCAAATGTATTGTAATGCAATATAATACAATGTAATATAAATATAGATGAGGATGAGGACGAAGAAGAAGAAGCCGGTAGTGGGAAATGCAGAGATGCTCACAGTTCACAGCTGTTTGCAAACAGAAACTCTTTCCCTGACAATTTGTGCCATTCTATGCACAGCCATGCACAGAAAATAAAAGGTGTTGACGACGCACAGACCAGGGAATATCGTGGCAGACGTGGTTAGTCTGGTCTGTCAGTTCTGCCATCCTGCCCCGTGTTGTTTACGCTGTTTACTCCTCCATATCTATGTTCGTGCCTGTGCAGAGTGATATGGTGGAGTTGGAAATCTTGGGCAAAATGTCAGGATTCCTCACAAACATGTTTGATTAACATACATGTTTGTGAGGAAGTTGTAAGAAGTTGTGAAGTGATAGATGCTTGCTGAATCGCGTATACAAAGAATGTCTCAAGTTGCATCGGGCCCAATAGTCGTTTATTGTTTAAATCACGGCAGTCACACAGAGAATGCTGGACTTAAGATGAATGTTGAAGCCAAAAGATTAGAAGCACATATGAGTTCACCTGTTTCTACACTTTCCAGAAACTTGAAATATTTTTAACCAGAATTCCGATAAAAACACATCAGCAATGGGAAAATTCTACTTAATTACAAATAGAAACCACATCGTTGTGTTTATATTTAACCTGCTGACGTGAGTCCTCTCATTTCAAAGTCACACTCCAGCTGTGTTAAGGGTGTTTGCAATTGCACAGAAGCAAACGCCCCAATTATAAGAGTAGCACATGTGGAAAAACATCTGTCAACCATTTTCAGTGCGTTTATGGTGAAGCTGTTACTGCTCACTGTGCACAGGCTGGACCCTGACAGCGCATGTTCATCGAGCGTGGAATCTGATTGACATTCTGAACAGTATAGTTGCAATAAATGCAAGTGGACTTGTTCTTGGAACTTAGATGAAGTATGCTGTTGAAGTTTTAGAAACTGATGAAGTTTGTCAGTTGAGGAACAAAACATCTTTCAAGCTCCTAGAAGAAGTCCACAGCTGAACTTGTGAATTAGACGTTTTTATTATTAAATATTTTGAGAAAAATACATTGATCCACAACAGTACAATTCCATTTTTAAATAGTTCTCAAAACCGAAGACCCTTAATTCACCACACACCAAAAGTCAGTGAAAAGCTGATTGGCCTGAATCCCACAGGTTATTGACCATAACATTTAAGGTTCTGTTACTCAAACATCACAAAAGCATTGAATCACAGCGGCGGTTCATAAACATTTTTCTATCCTCAGTCTAAGCAGCCAGGGGCCAAATGAATATCAGATTTAATAAAGTATTTTTATCTGTAATGTGGAGTTTGTTAAAGGACTAACTAATATTATTGCCACCATGTGGCCAAAAGGTACATTGCAACAGTTGTTCTCATGGGCAATCTTTAACAGTGTTGGCTTAGCAGTTAGAAACCAAACTTTGGTGCAGAGTGTTCCAGGTTCGATTCCATCAGCTGCCATTGTACCATGGCAGCTTTGTTGTGTCTCACAATGAGAAGGAATTTGCTTTCCTTCCTTCTGCTCCAATATCCAAAATTGAAGAACAACCTGGTATTTTTTTGCTCAACTTTTCAGATTGGAATTCATTTTTGTCGGAATTTGCTGGCGAGTGCACCCATAAGTACAGGATCTTGGCACGAAGCCTGGCTAGTGTGAAAATCACATTAGTGATGATTCAAAGTGCTGATATCTGGTTTGCAACTAGGATTAGATTTGAAGTCTAGTTAGAGTAAGGGGTAAGGGTTAACGTCAGGCATATGTTATTGACCTAAAGTGAACACAAGGTGGGAGCAAATTCACTGTGTCGATGTGAGACGCTCAGAAAACAACAAGCAGTGTGAGAGAGATAAGAGATAAAGTGAGTTCTAAAAGAGAGGGGAAAAGTTTGACCAAAGCATACATTCAGATCCCATTAGGTCATCGCTCATTGTGTGTGTGTATGTGTGTGTGTGTGTGTGTGTGTGTGTGTGTGTGTGTGTGTGTGTGTGCATTCAGGATATAGTATGTATTTCCTGCTTGTGGGCCTGAGGACAAAACTAAAAGTGCTGTGAGACAGACAGGATGCAGCTTGTCACCCATAAAAGAATCTCATTGAGTGAGGGTCAAAACTATTTTCTCCAAGTGACCAGAGGACTTCTTAAAAGAGGAAGAGACTGTATTTTTTGGATTGATAACCAAAAATACAATCATGCAACCAATTACTACACTACTCCAAGTTACTGCACTCTGAATACCAACAGTGCTGGATTTTTGCACTTTTCACAGTATAAATTATTCTACCTGATATTAGAAACCAGATGGTTCCCGATATCTCCACAGTTCCAGAGCTTCATCCCAGTTCTGCTGCTGGTGCCTCAGTGAATCTAATGACAGTTGTTGTCAGGATCCAGGGAGGGCCTACAGTAGCTGCGTGGTGTGGACGCTCGATGATGAAATGTCATGGAATTTTCTGGCATAGATTGATCCCACATAACATTCCCAAGTGTGACAGTGACAATAGCAGCGCTGTAGTGTGTGGTCTACGTTTGATGGTGACGTGCTGATGTAACGTCTGCTCTCATTTTAGAAGAGTTGTGTCACTGGGGTTAACCAGTACCAGCTCACATCTGTTTTACTACTGGGCCGTTGGCTACTGTGCATATTAACCTCATCGCATTGTGTCGACCCACTATGATTATTACACCATAGACACATGGTACCTTATATAACAGCCCTGAATGTAGGACTGTAGAGAAGACACATTATTAGACACTGGTTTACTATGATGACTCACATATTTTATACCTTAGAATAAAAACTATATGTTTATATATTTTCTACTGATCCATTAGAATCAAATGCAATTTTTTTTTTTGCTCTTGTAAAGCAACAGTAAGTTGTAGCTAGAAATGTGTTCTACACAGACTGAGACAGAGAAGATGTGTGAACACTTAGTGGAGGAGGTGTGTGTGTGTGTGTGTTTGAGGGGAAGGGATGGGGCGGGTGGGGAAGGCAACGTGTGAGAGAACATCCAGAGAAAATACTACCACCCACATTCTCACTATGTCTCCATCTCAATCACACCCACACACTTGATGCACACACACATAACTGCATAGTAGAGTTCATCTCAGCCAAAGTCAATTCTCTGTTTTGCCTATGGGTACAGTTGAATCAGGAGAGACAAGTTCTTGAGGCCAGGGAGATGCCAGTTTCTTTTTTTTGTTTTCAATTTCTCAGTTTCGTATGATTTTTTTTCTCTTTTTTTTTTGTTTTTTTTTCTTGGTTCCGGTGGCTTTGAAAGGTGAAGGTGCAGGAGTTTAGATACTAAGAATCAACTGGTAGGAGCTGTGGAAGAGAGGAGAAGAATAGATAACAGTCAGAATGGAACTTGATGGATCTGTGATAGAAGAGGTGAAGTGAAAGGTTTACATGACAGTGAGACCAGCCATGATAGATGGGTTAGAGACACTAGGAATAGGTAGAAGACAGATCTTGAGGTGGAGGAGTTAAAGATGCTGAGATTCTCTCTTTAAGAGAGACAAGGATGGACATGATCAGGAATGAGGTGATTAGAGGGACAACACAGACAGGAAGGTTTGGAGAAAAAGCTAGAGTAGGCAGATTGAGATGGTTTGGACATGTTCAGATGAGGGACAGTGGATACATTGGTAGAAGAATGATCTTAGACATGGAGCTACCAGGTAGGAGACAAAGAGTAGATTGATGGATGCAGTGAGGGAGGACATGGAGGTAGTTGGAGTCAGAGTAGAAGATACGGAGGACAGGGGGAGATGAAAAATGTTGACTTGCTGTGGCAACCCCTGAAAAAGGGACAAGCTGAAAGGAAAAGAAAAAAGAAGATTCTTTGGTTGGGACTTTGGTTTGACATTGCTAGTAAAATCCACATTGTAGCTCTTTTCACAGATTATTTTTTTCTATTTGAGTTCCAGCATATCTCAATAATCTTAACTTATTGTTTTTAATGTCGTAAAATAAAGAAATATCGCACAAGAGGTAAAAACTAAATATATTTCTTATGACCTATACCTTATAGTACTCTTCATTTCCTGAATTCTGATGTAATGTCTGTTGGCCTTATTCTACCTTCACTTCCAGACAAATACCTAAAACCAATGGACCGTTGGTATTTTGCCAAGGTTTTAAATATTTCATGTCACTGTATTTACACATTCCACTTCTGTCTCATATAAAAGTCATGAGGTATGAATGCTACTGCTATTTTCAACCTCCCCTCACTCCAGGTTGTGTGACATCAGGTTTTCACCTCAGAATATAACGCCTGGTAGATCAGTGTATCTGGATTCTGAGGATTCTGTTTTTCTGTGAGATACTGGACAGACTTCCCAACTGTGAGCCAGCTGTGTCTGCATTCCTCTTCACTCTGGCCACGGCTGACTGTTGCTGAGCGGGTTTTCTCAGCCTGTGCTCAAGTGCCAGGTCATTTATTTACTGGTATGGTTCGCGATGGACTTGAAACAGAGAAACGTTACTGATGCTAAGGGCATCTAAAGTGCACCTCAGGGGTAACCTGGCAGCTGCTGGATTCAAACCTTGAACCCTCCAGATCAAAGTTTGTTTCCTTAAGCACTAGGCCACACTGGTGGGGAAGTCCACTATCCTAACTCGGATTAAAACTTGCCCAAAAGGTGAACCATATCAAATATAAATATACAATGCTTATGGGCCAAAAAGAAGACCTGATGCAGGAACGAAAAGTAGAAAAAAAACCTGTGGCTCTAAATCAAGTATAAAACAGAACAACAAAAGGGACAAAATATGCAGCCACAAGTTATATTCATATATAAAAAAACTAAAGGACTGGAAACAGAGAAACGTTACTGATGCTAAGGGCATCTAAAGTGCACCTCAGTGGTAACCTGGCAGCTGCTGGATTCAAACCTTGAACCCTCCAGATCAAAGTTTGTTTCCTTAAGCACTAGGCCACACTGGTGGGGAAGTCCAAGATTTTGCAAGATCAAATCCCAGTTGGGGTGATTGGCTGTTTCCATTGGGCTCACCAAATACGAGAGGGGCTGGTATAGTGCAGTGGGATTTGGGTGGGGATTGTGGAAACTGCTGTCCCCCTCAACCAGTGGATGGAAATTACAACATAAATATAACTGTGAACAGGGGTCTCCACATGGAAAACTGGGCTGGACCGACCAACTGTCCAGGTTGTCTCTTCCTCCTCAATATAATGTCAGTCAAGTTACCAGATATAATATAAGACACACCTACACCTACACCTACTGGGGTGCCCAATGGAAGTCCACTATCCTAACTCGGATTAAAACTTGCCCAAAAGGTGAACCATATCAAATATAAATATACAATGCTTATGGGCCAAAAAGAAGACCTGATGCAGGAACGAAAAGTAGAAAAAAAACCTGTGGCTCTAAATCAAGTATAAAACAGAACAACAAAAGGGACAAAATATGCAGCCACAAGTTATATTCATATATAAAAAAACTAAAACTGAATTATTAAAAAAATGATTTAAACGACCTATATGGACTGTTATGCATTAAAGAGAAGATTAATGGAAGTCAAATGTGTGCCAGTTTGATTACTTAGACTTATAAATATCTGATACGAAGAGAGTGAGGGCAGAGCAGGCAAAATAGGTAAAGAGTCTGGAAAGGAAGTGAACTATGAGGTAAGTAGATGAGACCAATATAGAATCCCTTATGGAATACCAACCTAAATTAAACATGAGTCTCCACAGAGGGAAGAGAAATGAGGTCTTCGCAGCATTACAGCTGCACTTTAATCTGGGACACTGAGGCCCTGCTCCATGGTGCTGGTTCAATCCACAGGAATACAGTAAACAGATCAATGCAGCAGAGCAGTGGCCACAGCAGGAAAGACTGTGTATGAGAATATTAACAGACAGAAAACACTGTCCTCACATGGTATTTATCTTACGTCATGTTTCACAATTTAATATAATCACTTGCGGCAACATGGAGTCAGCAGGAACGAGCTTCAGACAGTCGTCTTAGACCACATCAACACAGTGGCTCCTGTGAAGTGGGTCACACTCACAACACATTAACCTTCACCCATATCTGGAAAAGTGTTGTTCCAGATGTCTCGAATGAACTGACACTGGGTGTAAACGGCTGCAGTTTCACATCTAAAACATAAATAATTCAGAGAATGAATAATTCCATTTTGCTGTTGTACTAAACTGTCTTGACTCAGGGAATATAATAGTCTGTTGTTTCAATACAATAGAATTTAATTGAACAAATTTGTCTCCTCGGTTTGGCTTTTCATTTGTCCAGTAATTGTCTTTTATATTACGCCAAAATCAGATAACAAAGGCAAAATTTTTGAGTTGGGACTGGCACATACATTTGGTTTCTTCATCTAAGGATGTAAAAGAAAAAGACAATCAGAAATTAACAGAGGTCTAAGAGATAATAAAAAACGAATACCAATTTTTTGTGTTTCTATTATACTAACATCTGTTTTTTCTGGATAAAATGTTTCACCAAAACTAAAGCTTGTTTTCATCCAAAAATATTCTATATTACATATCTGGAGAGAAGGGAAATCACACACAATGGATGTTCATTTTTTTGATAAATATAAAGTTTGGCCAGCAACTTTATCTCAATCTTTAATTCTGTCCCCTGTGAAATTGAGTTCCTGATTTAAATTCTTCTGGTGGAGACGTTGGTGTTGTTCCCTTGAAGTGTCCTTTCAAATACTTGCACCACAGTGTAGTTCCCCCTTCCCCCAACGTAAAGTTGGCAGCGGTAACAGAACCATCTGTCTGTCTACAGACCAGATAAATTAACTGTTTGTACTTAATTTTTTTTTTTTTCTGCTAGTCAAAAACACATTTTTGTGTTTCACAGTGAAAGATTTTTGACTTTTAAAGCTGTAACCTATTTACCTGGCACCCTTCTCCAAACTCTGTAAAAGTACTCTATACCAACTAACTGAGCCTTTCACTCACTATTAAAACATATGGGCCGAGTCCGTTCACTGGTACAGTCACCCAGCCCAGTGAGTGACTGTCTCATACTGGATGCCTGTTGCACACAAACTGCTTTGTCCTGGGATCAATTATCTGTGTCATTCAGTCTGGTTTTTATCAGTCATTTCAGCCTGAGATTAAAAAAAGAGACTAACTTCTCTTTGCTGGACAGACTGTGGCATGATGACTCATCTGGTTACAGGAGGCTCCCTTTTCATTTAAGGTTGCACCAGTGTTGAACCCAAACCCCAATCAAAAAGCAAACCATTTAAAAATATCCGTTTAAAACCTCAGATTTATGCTTTGACAAGCTGGTGCCAAAGGCTATGATCTTTTTAAAGCAAAAATAAATCATACCGAGATCGTGGAGGGAAGTTAATGAGGAAACTATGAGATACATTATTGCAATGCGAATCATAAATAGTCTCGAGATTTAAAAAATTTAGCAGCACTTCAGGACTTTATTATTAAGGAAAACATGTTTTAAGTTTCTACGGGCAACACAGAAATACTTGGCGGGCCACATTTGTCCCACAGGCCTTGAGTTTGACACACGTGGAGCGTGCTAAGCAACCATTCCATCATATTTAAAAAGAAGAAAACCAAAAAAAACAACAAGGTGCAGTGATCATGTGTCTTGTTTTGTAAAGTGTGTAGAACGGGGGTCTCAAATGTGAGGCCTGAGGGCTATTTGGGGTTCAATGGAACAATATTTTGTGGCCACCACTTTTTTATGGAAAGTTTAGTGTTAGGGTGATCCATTGCAAGTCAACAATACCAAAAGTCGTCATGTTGGATGTACTCATTGGTAAACATTGCTCTGGAGTTTCTATCTATCAATATTATAAAACCAATCAGTTGACATATAACAAGAAGGTATTCCATCATCCCCCATTTTGGGAGTTTTTCCAGAACACCCTTTGTACTCCCATGACTCCATGGACTGATAAGTACTTTTCATGAGTGTTTTTTGCTTCCTGTCTCTGAGTAGTTGTTTTTTTTCACCACTACTGCATTTAACAGCTCCGGCTCTAGGCCTAAGAGCTGCCATTATCTTTGCAACTACATCTCCCACCATTATGTCAAAGGATGCACACACACTCCAGCACTTAACATCTCAACCTTCTCTCAAAGACACAGGACTGTTGTCAAACTGTTATCTCCACATTGAGTTCTATCACTGAGGAATGAATGAAGGCCTTAGAATTAGGAATATCAGATTTTTACATTTTCTGAACTCTTTATAAACTTGAAAAACCCAGACTTTTAAAACAGTAGAGTTTCAGAGGGATGGTATGGTAGGGCATGATATAGTTACCTGGCAATCGCAGTAATAGCATCTGAGGTTTAAGTAGAGAGCCGGAGGATAAACTTGAAGGAATCTTCCTGGATCCAGACGTGTTGGTGATCTGAAAAAAAGGGAGAAAAGTTAAGAGAGATAACATTTAATAAAAAAAGTTAATAAAGACTTTTTTAGTCTTTACAAAGTTAACAAACAGGTCACTGATCTGGATGTAGATCATGAGGAGCAGCCCTCAAAAACTGTCTTTGCGTAGTATATTTCCAATATATTTAATACCACATAGTTTTTCCGTTTAAAAGTTGAGATTATTTGTCTGTGCAACAGTAATTGTTCCTCCTTTAACATGAGATTATTGTTTAAGGTCTGAAAAGGGAAAGTCGCGTCACTCTTTTGGAATCTTCCGTCATCCTTCCGGAGTGACTTCCAGCAGTAGTTTCATTGTTGACTGTCAGCTGACCTCTGTGGGTCCAAATACTTTTATACTAAAGTCTTTTTGCAGAATGAACACTGTCTCATCAGACATGAAGCAACATAAAGAACATGTCAGAAATATAATTTATAAAATCCATGAAGTGTCCATTTTTTTTATTTTGAGATGACATTTTTCGACAAAGGAGCCCAGAGAGCATCACTCATTTTGTGATGTTTGCTTTCAGAAACGGAAGTCCTTGCACAGTGAAACTGTCGCCGAGAGGATTTCAAACAAAGACCCAGTCATCATGGCTTTGAGCAGGTCTTCACTGAATGACAGGGCCTGCAGTTTCCCTGGAGGATTGCTATTGTATGAGTTGAATTTAGACTCCAGTGGTTGTACTTCCTTATTTGGCAGAAACATAAACACCAGCTATCACATGGATTTTCACTAATATGAATAGGGTTTATTAGAGATGACCCAGTGTGTGTCGCCCTCAACTGTGTCAAACTGGCAGCGTCTGTCGCTGGTTTATCACAGAAGAACCATTGTAACATAGAGAGGTGGCAGTGGAGGAAGTGTAATGTGTCTGAATGATAGTTTTAATCGTCAGTACTTTAACAAAAAAATATTTTTCTTCACGTTAATTTTTAAAATGCATCCAACAGTAGATTATAATTAAAGTAGTTTATCTTGAAATTTTTTTTTATTTATTTTTCTGTGTTTCAAATTAGAAATAAAGCCTAAGAAACTCCCAGAGAGGGAAGATGAGGAAATGGGGGGATGTGTGATTCACGCAGCAACACCTTGAGGGAAGAATTTAACCAAAACTGTCTGGAGTGATCTTCCTTACAGCAGAAAGGTCAACAGTAAATGTATACTTGTTCAATCTGACAACAGGAAAGAAAAAAAAAAAAAACACGAGGCATTAAATAACTCCCTCAAGAACAGACACACTCACAGACATGAACAGCCCAGGCCCGCAGGCCAAGATTTTTCTACAGGACAAATATCAGGGGACACAATTTTCACTATAGCACCTGCCCCGTATTGATGCACTAGATCGTTTTCAGCTGTATTGCTCAAATAGTGGGGCGGGGCACGCTGAGGTGCCGGGGGCGTAAGAGACTACCAATAGAGTACAGCACACTGGATAGAAACACTATACCAATGCTGTTACGCTTACATGATAATAAGCCACCAGTCACTAGGTGGCAGCAACTCATACATTGGTTTTTGCATGTAGAAATATATATATTATCATATTTTGAATAGTATTTCATTTCACATTGTGGGGGTCTATGAAATCATTTCTGTCCCCACAGGGCTGTATGACAATCACTATTCTATTATACTCTGTTCTGCGTTAAACCATCAAAAAGGAAAGGTTAGATTAAATACCAACTTTTTTTTAGATAGTATGAATATTTAGAAAGGAGACATACAATAAAATGGGTGTAATTAAACTATACACTTGGATACAATTTAGTCAAAGTTTTCTTTCAAGCTTGTTTTTCCACCATTGACTGGTGCTAAGGATCGCTGCTGGACATTGTCAGCAGTAACTTATAGTATCCACATTTGTGAATGCAATGAGATCTCAAAGACTGTATTGTCTCCGGCTAAGACATCTGTTTGCATTGTCGACAGGTGCATTGTACAAGAGTCTGAGGTGGAAGTTGCAAAGATAACAATAACATTTTATTTATAAATAACCAAGATGTTCAGCAGTAACAATGAGCTGAGGGAACCACCAAACTACAGGGGTTAGAAAGTCTGGAAATGGAGCTGAGGAGAAAGACGCAAACAGTGGACAAAGACGTTGGACGCTGGGTTGTGTGAATAATGCATGTAGTGATGGTGGAGATGATAAGTGAAGCATTAGGTGAGATGAAGGCAATGGCAAGAGTAAGATAGAAGCATATGCTAATGACAAAATTAAGGGGTTCCCGATGGGGGGGCGACAAGCACTGCATCAGCATTATATCCTGGTCAGCAAACAGTCTAAAAAAGCTGTGGTTCCCTTGGGATTGTGACAATTGGACAGCAATCTCAGTCTGATGGGATGTGATGTAAACATTTCAGTGGGACCAGTGTCATTAGGCAGCCGGGAATATTGTGAATGATTGACAGCTGTGCTGATGTTTCAGGAAAACCAGTCGTCATTATTCCAAACAAGGTGGAGCTGGGAGAGGAAGCAGAATGAATCCCAGTATGTCCACTCTGCTGGACAGGAGACTGGAAAGGGTGGCAGACGGAGACAGGGGGATGACTGAAAGGCAGGATGGGAGAGGAAGCAGGGGGGAGGAGGGAGTTCCAGGCCCCCAGCTATCTAACAGCAGGAGGAGGAGGAGGAGAGGAGGCTGGGAAGACAGTTTGAAGACGAGACTGGGAGAGATAAGGCACATGTTTGGAGTTGAAGGGAAAGGAAGGAGACGGAGGAAGGAAGAGTGAAGATCCTGAAAGGTGTCTTATGTAGAAGGGAACTTGGATATTTCCAAAGTGACAAGATCACAGCAGGAGCCCTGCAGGAGGACAGAGGCTGTGGTGTTGCTGGAAGGAGACCTGGAAGGTAAGGTATGGTTGGCGTGAGGACTGTGCTGCAGGTGGATATGAAGGGAAAGGGATACTGTAGTATTTTTAAGTGTTTATAATGAATTCTTTAAGACTGTTGGAGTTCTGATGACTCTCACCTACACTGCCTGATTGACATGATACTCATTACTGTGTAGTACAAACACATTTGTGGTGATCAGGTGATCTGACAAATTGCAGCTTTCTCCTTCATTATCACTTACGAGACCAATGTAAACAAATGCTACACCACAACTAATGGGACAACCTCATGAGCAATGTCCTGAGGAAATGTCAACAGAAAATACCAAGGCATTTTTTTCTGTTCTGCAAACACTAATGTGATCAACCGAACACAGAGACTGGCAACAGACAGACAGACGGGCAACAGACAGACAGACGGACAGAAATCCTCTCTGTGACAGACCCCGCTGCTCAGCGGATGACTCAATGAGCATCCTTGTGTGGAGAGCTCAAAGCAGCTGCGTCTTCTCTCTCTCTTTATCTCCTTCTCTGTGTATTTCTCTCAACTGTCCCTCAGGCCAGATTCTGCTGTTTTCTGTTTTACCAAACACTCTGCCATTCTGCACTCCCTGTCGACACAGCTATGGAGCCGCTGATTAGGATCTAGGTGATAGATCAGAAGCAAGTTTTAGAAATGGCATCAGTGTCTTGTTTTTTTTTCCTCCCACAAAACATGGTTAAACCAAAGCTATGGAAAACTATCCAAGTTCTTTAAAATGCTGGAAATGATTGTTAATAGCTGCTAATGAAGTCCTTGCTGCAGTGTGTGAGAGTGACAGGGAGAATTGTTGAATTCTGTCATGGACACTGCTGCTGCTCTTTACCCTATCTGAAATCAAGAGGGCCTCCCCAACATTGAACCTCCATATCAAAGTGTTTGTGATATTTTCAATGGAGCTTTAAAAGGTGTCTACAGATATGTTTTTTCCTTTGTTTTTTATCTTAGATGTCATGGCGTCCAACCTACCGAAGCTCCAAGTTTCGAAATGTCTATGGAAAAGTAGCCAATCGGGAGCACTGTTATGACGGCATCCCCATCACCAAGAACGTTCATGACAACCACTTCTGTGCCGTCAACTCAAAGTTCCTGGCAGTGGTCACCGAGAGCGCTGGAGGAGGCTCCTTCATCGTTATCCCTGTGTCGCAGGTAAAATACTACTACAATTCTACTTGTCTCAAGGGTTGCAAAGTTAAATTCAATCTTTTTTTACATTTTAGCCGCTGTATTAACCACATGTATAGATCAATCCGACATCATCTTCCTCTGGTATCTTATTTAATGTGATGTAACTATGACCAGAACAGACTTCACTTCTAAAAGATGGCGGCTGAGGAAACGTACAAACCAGACTAGGACATTTCCACATTACTACTGACTTTCAGACAACTGTGTCATTTTCCAAGCAGCAAAAACAAAATAAAATCGATGTCATCCACACCATGCAATCGTGGCAACTACGCTATTGTAGCATCAGCAGTTGTTCCCTTTATTTTAAGGCTGCATTACAGGAAACCTTATTCTAACAGACTTGTGCTTGTTAAACACACTGGTTCGGTGTCATAAAAGTGTTCAAACGGGTTAGCAGATTTGGGTGTGCCAACTTTTTGAAGTACTTCAACAGTAAAAGCTGTAGACCTCACAGCTTAGTGTAGATTGTTGTGTGTTGCTATAAAAAAAGGTTATTTCAGGATTGGAACATTTTATTTCTTCAGCTTTATAAATAACTACGGTTGACCACAGTGAAATTAAATCTGAAGTTAAACTGCTGTTTCCACATATACGGGGAGGAATCACACCTGAGTATGGCAAAGTCGGCCTGAGGTTAAAATGTTGTGTTGCCAAAGGTGCATGCAACCTGGACTTATTACAAATTCTGAAATAGTTTTAAATAATCACGGCAAAAAGGAAAAGTTATTTCTTTCCTCCCACTCAACAGATTATAACTCACCCAGTAGAGCAACAGCATTATTTTTTTCCATGCCATTATAAATTCTTTACTCTTTAGAGACATTTAAACCAGAGATATTGACGATTGCACAATCAACTGTTTATCATTTTAAATGTGGTGCACTCATCTCCTGTGGAATTGCATTTTATTATGGCTAAAAACAAGAAGGAGCTGTTTTTTATACTCACTGACAGATTTATTTTAATGCACAGATAAAACTGTGGAGTAATTGGTGGTAAATGCTGTTAATAGACGGCAACAACAAGACATTTGTCTTCAGATGGAACACATACTCCGGAGCAGGCATATGCAAACGAAGGCCCGGGGGCCAAATGCGGCCCATTGGGCTTCTTAATGCGGCCCGCCAACATGGTCCAAATTAAATCATTTATTCATATTACTTATACTTCTGCCCTTTGCCTGCAATGCCTACGTTTCCCCATTAAATGGTGTCATAGCATTTTAGGTTTAACACAGGTCTTTTACGTGTCAATTATCTTAATTCAAACAAAAGCTCCATCTTTCTGTTCTTGACTCGGCCATCGTGTCCAATTTTAGGACCAGTTGTGGCTCGCTAGTCAAAAACTTTGCCCACACCCATTGTAGAATCATTTAAAACGCAGAAAAAGTAGAAATATTTTCTGCTGCATTCATTTTGTATTGTTCTGACCTAAACTTGTATTTTTGTAAGTAGCATCATATGCATCAACTATGCAGCAACTATACTGCATCCCATACCTCATAAATTCACCCAACAATCATAATGCTATTGATTTCCTGTGAGTCTAAGTGTATTCTCTACCAAAGCACTTCTTGCAGTTTCTGCTGACATGACCAATAATTTAAAAGTTCACATCAACATCAGCAGTGTCAGTAGCTTTGATACTGACATAACTATGAATGCAAATGTTTTTTCAGATCACCAAAATGTTAAATTATTATTATTATATTTTCTTTATTATAAGAATACAAAAATAGCATCATAACAAAGCCTTTGGCCCATTTGACAGAGAGTAAAAAAGTAAATGTGTAGTAGGCCAATCATGATGAGAGCTGGCGAGACAGACATATGGTTGGTCCAGGACACAGGTTGACACTGGCAGTGAGAGTAAACCCTGCTGACAGCACCATCTGGGCCACCGCCCAGCCCAGACCATGACACCTAAGGTCAGTTAAACCTCAGAGAAAAGGAGGTTCTGGGTGTGGCATGGTCTCCTCCTGCATCAAAGCTACTTCTGATATTTTATATTTATAATTACCTGGAGATTGCAATAAAATAGCCATGTGTGAAGGCCAACTTTAGGGCCATTATTATTTTTCTGCTTTTTACCGAATATTTGTTCCGGACAAGAAGGTTTGGAGAAAAAGCTAGAAAAGCCAGAGTGATATTTAGATGTGTTACAGAGGAGGGACAGTGGATACATTGGTAGAAGAATGATCCTAGAGATGGAGCTACCAGGTAGGAGACAAAGAGGAGATTGATGGATGCAGTGATGGAGGAGATGGAGGTAGTTGGAGTCATTGTAGAAGATACAGAGGACGGGGGAGATGACGGATTTTTTTCTAGCGGCAGGATTTATGACTGCAGCTTTAATTTGGTAAAAAATTGTATTTAATCAAGGTCAAACAGTGCACTGGAACAGCAGTGATCATGTGACCAAATCACATGACAGCCTGGAGGGGACATGCAGCAGCAGCAGCAGCGGTCGGACATGAAGTGCAGCAGTGAATGTTAAATTAATTATTGCCATGAGTCAGCATGGGTGTGGGCTGTTCATGGTCTACAGATATGACATTTATAGTCAACTTTAAATCTTAGCCTGATGCCTCAATGAACAACCTAATTAAATGACTCCCTTACTTCCTGGTCAGTGATATAATTTCAATATAAATCTTCATTACACCCAGGAGCAACTTCAGGTTTCCAAGTGTATTTGTTGTGACTGCATTTTTTTTTTCACATGCTGCTGTAGTCACAGCACAGCAGAGAGAAGAGAAACTGGAACAGCCATTAAAAATATTAGATGTGTAGTACCTCCGGTGCACCAGGGCTGCTGGTGCGGTATCTGGTGTCGTCACTGAGGCTCCTTAGTGACAGGATATTACCCACCAACACACAACATTGCCTAATGACGGCCAGTGCTGTAGAGCAGTGTTGGTTTATAATAGCTGTTTTTCTGACAGCCTTTATTTTGGATGCGAGGAGTGGCAGAAAAGCACAGAGTGGTGCGGTAGTACAGTAATTTAACCATCTGGCTGCATGAAGAGAGCTAGTGGAGAATCTGAGAAATGGAGGTCTGCACTGGAGATGAAGTGTTGTGCTTCATTTTAACACCATCCATTCTCACCAGCTTCTCCACTGATTGGTTGCAGGGGCTTCAGTCTCCACAACTGCCACCCAAATCACATTGCACCATGCCCTACCTTCCTGCAGGTGGTGTGCCAACTGAGAGCCTTGGAACTTCAGAGAGGCAAAGTTACGACACATTTTAACACTAAGAGTTCTAAGACTCAAACAAAAAAGACAAAAAGAAGCGAGTGAGTCTGGAGTCCCCAGACCTACAATAATGTGATATCATTTAAGATAGTGAAATTCAGCCAACTGAATAGATAGGACCAAACATTAGGATTTACCATATGTGACAGAAGGAAGAGAGTATGAAGCCAATACATATTTATGGATGTTTTGAAGGAGGAGTGACAGATGGTTGGTATAAGGACTGAATACATGTCCTTATCAAAAGTACATTCTTGTGAAACTAGAACCTACATGAAAAACAATTTTAACCATTTTAGGGACTAAATGGTTAACACAATGTGAATTTTTATTAGAATTTAAAATAATGTCTATAGATAAAGTATTTTGTAAACTACAACAAATGTTTGAATCAATAGTTTGGTTTAAAATCCCAATAATGTAAGAGATAAACATTTAAGCGTGGACACATGCAGACACAAAGGTTCTTTAAAAAAACGAGTTGAATGAATAAGAAATATTTAACATTTGTGACAGGAAAAGGCAGGAAAAGATGAAACGTCAGTTTGTTTTGTTGTTATAAGCTAGCGCCCCTCTGTGGATTCTTTGGGTTATTGCACTAACTTTCAGCCTAAAAATGCCTGTAGAAAAAACCCATCCACGTTTTCAGTGTCATAAACGAATCACTTTCCTCTAACAACGTCTTCATCATAATTTTATCGAATCTTTATGATATTGTTCGCGTTAACGTTCATTTCAGAGTGGCGAAAAAGTGCGGGAACCGCAGCTACAGCAGTCAGACACCAACGGTAAACAGTTCAGTTATTGATTTATAATCAAACCCAACTTAAGAACGGGAAGAAACGGAACTAAAACTCACCTGGAAAAATCTGAGGACAACAGACCAGCCAGAGAGACATGTAGAGGGACAGAGAGAGGGCAAAGACACGCCGAACGAAGAACCAAAGAACCAGGCCGAACTCTCAGGGCTGTTAGGTCCTTGAACGTGTTTACAGGCAAAACTAAACAGGTGAGTGTGATTTCATTAACTAGGGAGAGACACGGAACGGAAAACAGTCAAGACATTTATGTTTGTTTATAAATGAGGGATGGACCCTAAAAAAGAACATTATTGTAGAAAATCCCTGGGTTTCTGTTCAGTGTTGTCATGGCTGAGGTTTTCATCTGCAGCAGACAAAAGGGTGTCTGCCAAGAAAACTGTGCTGAAACTATATGTAAAGATAATAAAAATAAGGATGTGGTATTGTTTTATTTAAAAAGAATGTAATTATTTAAATTGTAGGCTTTGCTTATTTTTACAGTCTGGCCGCCTGGACTCTCACTACCCAAAAGTGTGTGGACACCAGGGCAATGTTCTGGACATCAAATGGAATCCCTTCTTTGAAAACATCATCGCGTCCTGCTCTGAGGACTCCTCTGTGAGTGGCCTGCTCTCTAACCTTTTATATCTCATGTTTCCCATTTCAAATGTCCTGAAAAATCTCCTTTTATACCATGGTGGAAAGTAGTTTTCTGTAAAGTGGCAGACATGTTGCTTCACTGCAGTGCTTCTCGATTATTTTAAGCCAAAATAAAAAAACTAATATTAGCCAAAGCTAATATTTATTGAAAATTGTTTTCTCTTTTCTTTTAGATCAGTAATGTAGATGATTTTTCATATGGAATTAAACTTTATTTTGGATCTACATTGATTTGGGATAGATTCATCATTTAAGCAGTGGTTAAGGGTCCGGGTTTGGGTCCACAGGGTTCAAGGTTGGAATCCACCAGGTAACTTGCCAGGTTATCACTGAGGTGCACTGAATATGGCACCGTCCCCACTCACAGCTCTCCTTGACCTCTGCTTAGTGCAGAGATCAAATTTCATTGTGTGCAGTGGTGTGCATCACAATGTCACAATGACGAGGAGTTTGCCTCTCTTCCTTCCTTTCTAATCTTATCCCAATGCAGTGCATACAGTAGATAGAGGGGGCTGTATATGTTGTGGTGAAGATTATTATTTTTGAAAGACCGATACAATGTCGGAAAAGGATTCTTAGTAAATTAATGAAATTTGTCCTTTCTTATAGAACATTTTATTTGTTTTCTCCTTGTTACAATAAAAAAAGCAGCTTATTGGAATAGAAAATACAGTAATACAGGCATTAATTCACTGTTTGTCCTTCACTGTGAACATAACCCAAAACAAAGATTTAAAATAGAAATGTTTTTAAGAAAATTTAGGACAATTATTCTAGAAATGTCTCCTAGAAAATGATGTTGTGTGTCGTTAAACAGGTGCGAATATGGGAAATCCCAGAGGGTGGGCTCAGACGCAACATGACAGAAGCAGTGCTGGAGCTGTACGGTCACAGCAGGAGAGTGGGCCTCATTGAATGGCATCCAACCAGCAGTGGCATTCTCTTCAGTGCTGGCTATGACTATAAGGTGTCGTATCAGTGACGTGATGCTGATGTTACACAGATACAGTAGAGCTGGGTAACTGGGCTTTTGGGACGTTGTAAAAAAGAAAATGAAAACTTCTTCTTCTAGATTCTGACCTGGAACCTGGAGATTGGTGAACCAGTCAAGATGATTGACTGTCACACTGACGTCATCCTCAGCATGTCCTTCAACACAGACGGCAGCCTTCTGGCCACCAGCTGCAAGGACAGGAAACTTCGGGTCATTGAGCCACGCTCTGGAAGAGTCCTTCAGGTAAGAGTGTGTGGGATTCTGCTTGATCTGCAAAGTCCAAGAGTAGCTTTTAATGGTGTCATAAAATGTTTTTTGATGAGGATCATTGGTTTTAAGTAGAAGAGCAGAGGCACAGCTGGTGCTGAGCGGTTTGGACACAGAGTCAAGGTTGAGGAAGGACGGTTGAGGCGTAAAGTCAGGAGAGATAGTGAAGTTATTCACCCATGAATCGATACCACCACTGTTCACAAACTCACTCTTCACAGTCCATGTAATCTAAACGAGGTTCAAAATGAGAAGAAACCTGAATTTAAAAAAATTTACTAAAGATAGACCTTGAAACTGGCAGTGGTGGTTATGGAAGTGGACGTGGGTCTCCAAGGTTTGCATCCACCAGTTGCCAGGTTGCCACTAAGATGCTCTGACCATAGCACCTTTCCGACCCACATAACTTCTAATGTGCTAAGCACTCAGTGGTAGGCTACCAGTATGGTGTGGTGTGATTTGGGTAGAAAATGTGGAGACTACTGCCCCTACGAACCTGCAACGGATAAGCGGATTAATGACTGTCAGACAGATTGGCTTAGTATTTTCTGATTTCGATATCAATCGATACCAATATACGGATACCGTAATTTCCGGACTATAAGCCGGAATTTAACTGGAATTTGATTTTGCACATGAAGTGAAACATGGAGTTTCACCCCAATGAGTCTTGGCCAAGGTGAAGGCCCTATTGAAGGCCTACTGAAGGCCCCTATTTGTTATCTGTACACATTTCTGTAATTGCCTGTCAAGTTTTCATTATTGGCCAAAAAAAACAGATATGACATTAACTGCTGACATTGGTCTGATAATATTGGTTGGTCTTTATTATTGGACATCCCTTCTTTTAATGGTCTTCCTCTTGTTTGTTCCTATCTGATCCATCAGGAAGCCAGTTGTAAGAATCACCGTGTAAACCGTGTGGTGTTCCTGGGAAATATGAAGCGACTTCTCACCACAGGGGTTTCACGCTGGAACACACGGCAGATCGCTCTGTGGGATCAGGTCAGACTGCATGTATATATGGATCAGGCCTTTACAGAGGTTCTGCGTGAGTGTTTATATGATTGTGTGTTTTACTCCTGTCCCTAGGAGGATTTGTCCATGCCAATCGTGGACGAGGACATTGACGGTCTCTCAGGACTGCTGTTTCCCTTCTACGATACTGACACACACATGTTGTACCTGGCAGGAAAGGTCAGAGACCGTCTGCTCCTCTGCCATATGAGACTTTTATATTTAACACCCAAAAAATTTCAGATAAATGGTGAAGAAAGCATTAATTATGATTGTTTTTTTCTTGTTTTGTTACCAGGGTGACGGCAACATCCGCTACTATGAGATTACCACAGAGAAGCCATACATCCAGTACCTGATGGAGTTTCGCTCTCCGGCTCCACAGAAAGGACTAGGTATGTGGTGTTACTGATCAACAGTTGGTGCATAAGAGCAGTTTTTGTCATCAACACACGTCTGCTCCTGTTTGCAGGTGTGATGCCAAAGCACGGCCTGGACGTGGCAGCCTGTGAAGTTTACCGCTTCTACAAGCTTGTCACGCTGAAGGGTTTGATCGAGCCCATTTCAATGATTGTGCCGAGACGGGTGAGTTGAAATAAGTGGCTACCGAGAATCAATTGATCTTATTTTAGTTTTTTTTTGTCTGCATTTGATGAAAATACCCCACATAAAAGAAATGTCAAGAAGGGAAAATTCTTCTGACAAAGGTTTTTTCCAACCCTAGAAAATTATAATTTACATTGACGTCTTTGGTAGCAGCACATTTACTGAATTTCAGATTCTGAAAGTCTAAAACTCCTTTGGTTTCCAGTCAGACACATACCAGGAGGATATCTACCCCATGACTGCAGGAACAGAACCTGCACTGTCTGCCAGTGAGTGGCTGAGTGGCATTAACAGAGGTAGGAAACACATGAACTCAATTTATTTATACCTTATTTTTAAAGGCTATCTTTTTTTGATAAAATAAAAAAATATTAATATTCCATATAGAAAAATCACGGTGACTGAATACAACTTCTTAAAGTTGTTTGAAAGAAACTCAATATGAAACAGAGTAACTTGTAAGTCTGGCTTTTTCATGCAGACCCAGTCTTGATGTCACTGAAAGAAGGTTATCATCGACCAAACCAGCTAGTGTTCAAGGCCCCAGTGAAAGAGAAGAAGAGTGTGGTGGTGAATGGAATTGACCTGCTGGAGAATGTTCCACCCAGGACAGAGAACGAGGTAGGGATAACAAAAATGTTTTTTTGCTGTGCTCCCTGGGAATTAAAATTCTGTGATAATGATTATTTTTTTTCTGTGTGCTCTCTTCTGTCTTTTTGCAAAAGCTCCTGCGCATGTTTTTCCGGCAGCAGGAGGAGCTCCGGCGTCTGAAGGAGGAGCTCAACAGCAAGGATGTACGGATACGCCAACTGGAGCTGGAGCTCAACAACCTGAAGAATGTTAGTCCCAACAACGTCTGACCTCTGTCTCCTACTGGACTGGGATAAATACTGCTTTCTTTGACCTCCAGCCTTCTTCTGAGCCTTTTCACTCTTTCTATTTCATGTATTACATTCTTACCTTCTGAAATGACCCCTGCTGCTCTGCATAACTATTACATTAACTGTAAAAATAGCAAAATCATAGATAATAGAAGTGAGAAATCAACTGTACTTTTTGTTAGAATAATGATAGGAATTTTCAGTTTGTCATTCTCTGGAGCCCCAAGACTAATTCTTACACACATTGTTTGTCCCATTCTGCCTTTTTTTATTCCAGGGAAAATCTGGAAAATGTATAGACTTTACAATTTGTTTTAAATGTTCTCTTTCTTCCCTTAAGGCCTTAGACACTGCTGCAGATACAGTTTACAGAGAGATGCAGCGTCATCTCAAAATGGCTGAACTAACATAGTTGTGCAGGCAACAGACAAGGAGAGTATCAGGACACAGAGATCATGTTCTCCACACCGCTGCTTACTCGTCTTTTTCTCTCCAGGCCTGCAAAGTGTCGGTTGTAAATATGCTTCACATCCCTGTCTTCTGCAGACATTTCTAAGGAGTACATATTCCAGACACCCAAACACAGTGTTATTATTATTCTATTTAACTAACGGCTGAAGAAGCTGAGGAGACCTGACGTCTTCTGAAAGATATGTTGGCTGTAACGGGGGATTTAGGGCTAATCGTCTTGGTTGTGATGTACAGAATATTTGCATTACTATTTATTTGTCACAATTCTGATTTTTAAGTATATTACATCAGGTAATCACTATGTTTCTACTGAATGTGGCTGTGATGGTGGTGAATGTGACACTGGTAGATTATGCAGATTGTTGACGGTTGAACTGGTGCAAGGCTTGAGTATAATGTTTCTTTAATAGTATTTTTGGAACCAACATACAAGGGAACAAGTATAGAAATGCACCCAGTGTATGATAACCATCTGTTTTACATTTAGATAAAGTAGTTACTCTTCCTAAAACAACTTAAATGTATAAAAGTCCACGTGCCTCTTCCTCCTCGACTTCTTCCTCCTCCTTGTCTTTCCCAACCATTATCAATACAACAAACAGTTTAGTTAAATGTCTTTGCAGACGCCATTATTTTTAGGTAAGAAAAAAGTGGCCTTGATGATTCATGACTCTTGGTAACTTGGTATAAAAAAGTGGCTAATTTCTGCCACAGAGTCTGTGGGCCATGATGTCACCAATCTGTAATTATTGATGAAAAATGTTCTTAACAAAAAACATGGATATTTGAAAGACGAAGATGGAAAAGAGAAAAACTGAAGCAAAAGAGTCACATGCTTTTTAGCATTTGTCCTACTGTCAAAATCTGTCACTCCGATTTTCATCTAGGAAAATCTAAGGGAATTTTTGAAAAACACTTTATTTTAATGTGCATACAATTTGCTTTCCTGGGTTTCCATGAAGGATAAGGAATGTTGAATTGAAGTGATGATGTTGGACGTTAGCCTCAGTCTATCAAGCCATGACATGTCAGGTAAAATGTATTAAGAAATTCATCAGCTGTGATAGAAGAGACCAGAAGGCTTTGGTGTTGGGAATTGTGTCCTGATCACAGTAATGTTTGACAAGCTGAGTCTGATTCAAATGTCCTCATTAAGACAAACACTGGACAAATGTGTGGGCTTTTCTTTTCTAATAAAATAAATCGACTCCGAATCTGGATTTTTCTGTTTTTCTGAGCTGCACCGAACAAGAGCGCAAGCATCAAAGACTTTCAGGTGTACCGCCTGTTTCCCCATGGTCGGAGGGATGAGACTGGTTGCAGGTTGCTGTTTTCATGGCTGTGGTGTAATGAGCACTAACAGGAATCTGCTTTCTGAATCTTCCGGAGAACGATACCATCTTTATCAATTAAATCAATTTTTCCCATATTTTTGGGAGCATTTGTGACTCAAGTCAATAGAAATTGTTGATAAAATATTTACCATTATTGAACATTTATGAGGATATTTTATTGTTGTCCCAGTGTTATGTGAACAATTAGTATTGCTTATGTTTGAAAACAATTAAAACAGGAATTGAACTGTTAATATTTTGACACTTATACATTTAATACATATAGTATTAACGTCATAGTATCATCTGTCCCTTACTCAGTGCCTAATCTGATGGACTTGATACATTTTATACAACTACTCTTAAAGGTGATTGTATGTAAGAAGTTTGGTTGCATACCCTTAATTTTTCCCCTGGTTTTAGAAGTGGTTCACCTGGTTCATAACATTTGATAGTTATATGGTACGGTCTAAAATACATAAGCGTGCAAACTACAGTTTTATTACGTATTAACATATATTTTGAACAAAAAAAAACATTTTATACACAAATATTCTGCATTAGATCCCATGGGAAATAATTCAGTGCACAATAGGATTTACTTTTTTTATTACTAACTGTATACAGTAGCTGCATATATTTTTTTCTTTTTTAAAATAAAGATATTACATTTACGTAGTTGTACTGTTGAGCAGGAATTACATACGACAAAATATACAAAAAGGGTTTTATTGAAGTGGAGAGGAGAGCGGGAAAGAAACATAATGACAGCGTGATGACAGTGGATTTAACAGCATGAGAAGTTACTGAGGTAGGTCAATTTGACCGTTGTGTATACGAGTGAAAACAAGCTTTTAGTAACTGGCTTTTTGTCAAACACTGAAACGTTACACTTTCAACCCACACCGCAGCTGAAACCTCCCTATCAACACTCTAAACTACCAGCACATATTCAAACACTGCCACCTGCATGTCACCGAAATGGAAATGGACTCTTATGCTGAACGCGTGTTTGTGTGGCGAGAGTATGCATACAAAGTTGTCATCAAATTCAAGAAAATTGCACACGGCATTGTGTATAAGATAAAACAGCATACATATTTAATATTTATTACAATTCATAGTTTCTGCTCATCTCTCTGCTCAATGTCTGCCGTCGTCAAAGAGAATACAAAAAAATAGATTTGGTCAGTATTTACAAGAACACGTAATATCCGAACTATCAAAGCTGTGGGTTGTAGGAGCAGGAGAACCTCTGACCAGGGCAGACATTTGCTTATTTGCTATGACATTTAAAAATATGCCCCTGTGAAGGGTCACACATATGCATATTCAGACAAAAGTTTCACACACTGGGCAGCCAGAGTATTGTCAAACTGCTGACACTGACACCACAAACACATAATTTACATTGATGAAAAAAAGAGGTTGTGGATGAGGAGAGGACAGCCATACATGGAATCCAGTAGTTGACTTAAAAATGTATTGTATATGTAGACATGCACTCTTTTTTTCACGTTTTTATCTTTTCTTTTGCAGCAGAGTCTTAAAATACACAAGTCCCTCCCCTGTATCCCCTTGTCCCTCACCTGTCTTACATAAACAGAGAAAACAAACACTTTATTTCAAAAAGGTTCATGTTTGCTATCATTGGATATTACAAAAATCATGGTGTCCACGGATCAGTCAAAAGTGGACAATAAAGACTGAACACGGGAGCATTAAAGGTATAGAATTTGGACAGTTTTTCTACAGGCACGACCCCTCCCTCCCCCCCCTCTACTTTACTGGCCAGGAACAAGAAACCACTCCTACGGCAATGTTAAACTAGGGCTGGGAGAAAATACACTGGGCTGCTGGGGAGACGTGTTTAAAATAGTTCAAAAAGGAGCTTCAAGAAGACACTCAGTCATCTTCATCATCTTCCCCTTCTTCATCCAGGTCCCTTTTCCTCTTCTGACCTCGCTCTTCTTCTGCAGAGAAAATGTATAAAGAGTGTCATGTTCTACTGCATCCAAGCTTGGAATTAAAACATAAATAAATGTTAATAAATAGTTTGGCTAAAAAATAACGCAATGAAAGAGCAAAGACAGCGACGCCTTCACTGTCCTAGGACAGTTCATAGAAAAAAAACACCACATTTTTACTGATTCAATTTTTACAAACCTATCAGGTTCTATCTATCTATGACAATATGCTCGTGCACTTACCTTCTTCATCCTCATCATCAACTTCTCTGTCATTCACATCTTCTTCCTCTTCCTCCTGTAAAAATACACAGATGTAAATAACATGTAGAACAATATGTTATATATATATCGTATATATATATAGTGTATATCGTATACATATATATATATATATATATATACACAAATATATTGTATATATATATATGGTATATGTCCAGAGTTTTCCAAGGACAATAAATGTTTTCTATATATCAAACCTCTCCACTCAGGTCCTCCTCTTCTTCATCTTCATTCTCCTCCTCATCCTCCTCTCCCTCCTCATCGTCCTCGTCTCCTGGTGCTGCATCCTCGTCGTAGTCGTCCTCGTCTACATCTGAGTGAATTCAATTAAGATTTGTCAATATCATGACAAAATCATGACATTAGCGGCTCTTCAGTCGCTTTAGTGTGAAACTCACCATCGTCATCTTCCTCCTCATCGTCCAAACCCTCTGCATAAACCTCTGTGTCAGAATCTGGAGCTTCTTTGTCGTCTTTGTCGTAGCCGTCCAGGTAAGTTAGCTGAGGAAGTAGCTTGAAGACGTTGTCTCTGTATTCATTCAGGTTTGTCACTTCACAGTTGAACAGGTCGAGACTCTTCAGTGTCCCCAGCTCTTTCTGTCACAACATCCACCAAAGGTTTGATCAACAAAGAAACCTGCTGGAAATATTCCTTGTTTTTCTTCCTACTCACCAATGGCTCTATTGTGCTCAGGTCTTTAATCTTGTTGCCACTGAGGTTAAGGTGTGTGAGGTTGGGGCATTTATCTGCTAGAACTTCCAACCCCCCTGAGATCCGGTTGTCGCTGAGTTCAAGCTGTTCATCAAATTGATTAGTGAGCAAATACAACAAAGTTCAGCCGGAAGATGAACAAAATGTGACACTAAAGAATGAAAACACTAACCTTTTTCAGTTTGTTTAGCTTTGGCAGGTGCGCAACAGTCGCCAGGCCCACGTTGATTGTGCTTAAAAACTCCAGCTCCTCAAATTCATCTGTTAGACCCTCGATCTCACCATCATTCGAGCGACAGTTGTCGAGCACCAGCTCTTTGACCTGCAGAACAGTGAACATGATAGATCATCAGTTAACCAACCTGAAAATCAACTAAACACAAAGTGAGACAAGAGAAAAACAAAAGTGAGACACAATCAAAGAAGTCAGGTATTACTAATGGAATATGAAATAACACACATGTTTAAGGAAGTCAGCCAGAAATCCTGACACAGTTGCTACCCTGCTCTGTTGTGTTTATGGTGATTCCTTAACTTATTGGCCACCAGTACTAGCAAGATATCTTTGACTTTTTACTTTTTCTTTCAGCTTGTCCTTTATTTAGGAGTTGCCATAGCGACAATGTTTTCCATCTCCCCGTTTTCTGTATCTTCTCCTCTGTATCCAACTACCTCCATGTCCTCCCTCACTGCATCCATCAATCTTCTCTTTGTCTCCTATCTGGTAGCTCCATCTCTAGGATCATTCTTCTACCAATGTCTCCACTGTCCCTCCTCTGAACATGTCCAAATCAACTCAATCTGTCTTCTCTAGCTTTTTCTCCAAACCTTCCTGTCTCTGTTGTCCCTCTAATCACATCTCATTCCTGATCCTGTCCATCCTTGTCTCCCCTAAAGAGAATCTCAGCATCTTTAGCCCAGACACCTCCCCCTCTGTCACCTGTCTTCTGTATTTTCCTAGTGTCTCTAACCCATCCATCATGGCTGGTCTCACAACCATTCTTTTCCTTCACCTTAGCTGACACTCTTCTATCACAACTACCATCAGATAGAATAATCTTCTAGTCTTCTACCTATTGCTAGTGTCTCTAATCCAGCTGTGTCAAACTTGTTTTTATTGGGGGAGGAGGGTGTAGAAAGACTGTATAGATGTAACTACTCCATAATATATTAATACATGTTGCTGCAGTTTATTATTATCTATTTAAGCAACAAATATGATTTATTGCTGTGTAAAACAGCATTTAATTTGTCATGTTCAGGATCTCTGTTCCATTGACATTATAAAATGCTTTGTAAGACCCCACGGGTCATAGGAGATGAATGTGGCGGGCAGCATTTGGCCCCGGGCCTTGAGTTTGACACATATACTATAATCTATATATTATGGCTGGTCTTACAACTGTCCTGTAAACCATTGCTTCCACCTCAGTTGACACTCTTCTATCACAAGCTAAGAGTATTAACCCAAATCCATATTTCACAGTCGGATTTAATCTGATGCTAAGTTTACGAGCGCATATTCCGTTTGATTTAACAACCTACCTTCTTTAAATCAGCTAAAAAACGGTTACTATATTAACTCTATGAACCACGACTTACGTTTTACATTTACTACACCATCTATTACATTAGAATTGACGACGTTAAGCCGGTTACACTAATATTTAAATGCTTCTCTGTGATTGGCCATCTAGTCCGAGCCCTGCCTGTATTTCAGCCAATCAGCGCTCAGAGACGGACTGTAAAAATACTGTACATCAATAATCTGTAGGCAGCAAACCCCTAAGTATGGCGATACTCCAACTGTCCTTACTTCAGCGTCAGCGCCACGATCGAATACTTTTCCCAACAGAACCAAACCCTGATCAGACCGTGTGTTTATTCGACTAGTCACAGAGTTGAGAGATAATAATAAAAGAGAGGGAAGAGAGTGACGCAGATGCACATTAGTCACGGGCAGTGTGAACCAAACAGAGCACGGAGTCGTGCCCAGGGTCATTAGTGAGTAGGAGGGGCAGAGAACGACGATCCGACCGCTGTCAGCCAAAAATCCTACATTGTTGCTTGTGTTTTACACTGACAGCTGTGGTTGTAGCTCATCGTGTTCCCGGTGTCGATACGGTGAAATGATACCATTGACGATTGGGTCGAATAAACGGGATATTAGCAGAAAATCGCTTTGCCTTTGTTTCTCGGTAAGATGGCGGCTTGTCCTAGTTATGGAAAACTGGAGCAACAACGCGGCGCCGCGGTTTATCCGACGGTTAATCCCTATCAGCCGTGGTCAAAAAGACGATACAGACTTTCTCGAAATCGAACAGGCAGCCGATCCGTCAGGAGGTGGGTGTGTTTTGACACTCGTGTCTCCGTCGTCCTCCAGCCCCGCCGCACACCGGGGACACTCCGCTGCGTGCCCGTCGTCAGTGCGCACTTGGCTCAGGCTGCTGGAGCTGCGGGTTCACCTCTAAATCCGATTTCCTATGGGAGAAGCCGGGCTCATCTGAGCCGTGTTAGAGGATATGGCTCTGGGAAACACGTTAATCGTGGCTCGGCTCCATAAACATCGCCGATTATTGGTTATATGAGAATCATGCGTCCTGAAACGCGCCAAGTACGCGTCGAATGAACGTCTCGGTAAAAAAACGCACAGCCGTGCGGGGAGTTTTCTAGCAAAACGGACCCTTTAAGAGCACATTTCAGGTTTTAAAACTTACAAATATGGCTCCTATTTTGCCACTCGCCTTGTTTTTACCGCTGGCATCGGGAACTGTGATGCATTCTGCCCGGCTTCATCCGGAGCTTGTGCTCAGGAGGTACAAAAGTTCCACCCGCGGCACCTGAGCACCGCGGTTACACCGCCCGCCCAGCAGCGAACACACCGCCGGCGTCTCCATCACCTTTTAACTTGTAAAGAAACTTTGTGTCCCCCCTCCCTCTCTCTCCTCCACACTGGCATCATCACAGCACAGGCTCCATTAACGGAGAGTGGAGCGGTAGCCGCCACATGTGCAGCATACTTACGTCAGACGGAGTGCGGTTCCGCAGCTCCAGGTGAATCCTTTTCTTCATGTCCATCCTCGGTCTCCGTGCGATACACACTTTTTAATAATTAGTGCCAATGCAACTCGCACGTCCAGAGCAGCCTGCTGTTGTTCATTCAAACTTGATCCGCTCGGTGGGCGGGACCTCGGCGTCGGATTGTCGTCACCGCGAGCCAATCGGAGCGGCCGTGTAGAGAAGAAACGGATAAAATGAGACAGGAGCCAATCGGGCCGCCCCTGGAGCTCTGGGTGGGGTTTTTGTTGTTGAAGTTTGGTTGTTTGTTGTATGAAGTTTAGATGGATAATGATGTGACAATCACAGGTCCATTTAATATTTCATTTGGGGGAAATGAAGAACGTTTCTTTTACTGTCTTCTAACTTTCCAGAACCAACTGAAGACGCTATTATCTGTGACAAGATTGTATGTCAAGGGAATCATGTTAAGTAATGTGTTCATAACTTCATTTAGAAATAGGAATTTGTGTTAAATTTAAAGGATTTGTTGGAAAAGCGACATACAGGCAGGTTTAAATAAAATCAGTGTATTTCTAATAATTTTAGAGTATGCATATTTATTATATGTAAATTGTATTATTCTATATTATAATATTTGTGTCTGATATTCTCTTTAAGAGGATGAACAGGATCAGGAATGAGGAGATTAGAGGGACAACACAGACAGGTTTGGAGAAAAAGCCAGAGAAGCCAGATTGAGATGGTTTGGACATGTTCAGAGGAGGGACAGTGGATACATTGGTAGAAGAATGACCCTAAAGATGGAGCTACCAGGTAGGAGACAAAGAGGAGATTGATGGATGCAGTGAGGGAGGACATGGAGGTAGTTGGAGTTAGAGTAGAAGATACAGAGGACAGGGGCAGATGACAAATGTTGACACGATGTGGCAACCCCTCAAAAAGGGACAATGGGATGTATTTATTATATTGGAGTATCGTGGGGAATTGTAGTGTAAGATGCTTGAAAAAGCGACGCATCACACATTTTAACCACTAGAGGGCAGCAAATCGTGCGTGTTTAAAGCTTTAAAGCTGAGTTTCGACTGCATAATTTTCATAAATGAAGGTTGAGGAGGGACTGCAATCACAATGCACTTGATGAGCCCTAAGAAGGTGCTGCTGTGCAGTGATTTGAAGAGAGTATAATGAAGGGCAGCCCGCAGGAGCACTTGTCTGCCAAACTAACTCAGTTAATCAGAGAACTGTCTTTCATCACTGCTGCTGTTATAGAGAGTTTGTTGAAATAACAAGATAAAAAAAGGAATCATAATAACATAACATAATAAACATCATTTAGATCACAGCCTCCCTGTGATTTTATCCAAGCTTAAGTCAAATGTAAATGCAGACATTTAATTTCACAAGTTCTCAGTCCTTTTTTCTGTTTTTATATAGTTGTTGATATTTAAGCATTGGCTCACTCATTAACAAACCTTAAATGTGCAGCTCTTTCACATTAGCTCTCTGTTCTACTCTGTCCCTGCCAGACTGCACAGTAGAAATAGAGCAGGCATCATAGATAATGAGGCCAATATTAAAGGGGTCACCCCCTAATTTACTGGTGGGATATTTCAGTTTATCATGAATTTGTTAATCTGATAAAAAAAGGTAGGATGAGAAGTTGTGTTGTATGGATAATATTTTAAAGCTACAGAGTCTGACACCAAATATTGTTGTTTTATTTTTCAATTAAATACATAGTCTATACTTTGTGATAATATTGTAGATTATTAAATACAATGGCATTTGTAATAGAAAAGTGTCAGCTAAGGTGAAGGGAAAGGTAAACAAGAGGGTTGTGAGATTAGAGACACTATCATAGACAGGAGGCAGATCTGGAGGTGGAGGAGTTTAAGATGCTAAGATTCTCTTTAGGAGAGACAAGGGTGGACGGGATCAGGAATGAGGTGATTAGAGGGACAACACAGACAGGAAGGTTTGGAGAAAAAGCTAGAGAAGACAGATTGAGATGGTTTGGACATGTTCAGAGGAGGGACAGTGGATACATTGGTAGAAGAATGATCCTAGATAGGAGCTACCAGGTAGGAGACAAAGAGGAGATTGATGGATGCAGTGATGGAGGACATGGAGGTAGTTGGAGTCAGAGTAGAAGATACAGAGGGCAGGGGGAGATGGAAAATGTTGACTCGCTGTGGCAACCACTGAAAAAGGGACAAGCTGAAAGGAAAAGAAGAAAAAGACTTAATCTGACAGACCTGTGATGGTTTTACGTTTCAATAGTAATACATTTGTTAAGTGGCTCTTGCAAAACTATATTATCATTTATGTGTCAGT
>JAFBJS010001256.1:752600-763918 GCA_016785265.1 Paraplagusia blochii
TGGTTTGGACATGTTCAGAGGAGGGACAGTGGATACATTGGTAGAAGAATGATCCTAGAGATGGAGCTACCAGGTAGAAGACAAAGAGGAGATTGATGGATGCAGTGATGGAGGACATGGAGGTAGTTGGAGTCAGAGTAGAAGATACAGAGGGCAGGGGGAGATAGAAAATGTTGACTCGCTGTGGCAACCACTGAAAAAGGGACAAGCTGAAAGGAAAAGAAGAAAAAGACTTAATCTGACAGACCTGTGATGGTTTTACGTTTCAATAGTAATACATTTGTTAAGTGGCTCTTGCAAAACTATATTATCATTTATGTGTCAGTTGACTGTAAAGGTAAAAACAAAGGGAGACAAACGGACAAAAAATAAATCAATAATTTCCCATCCCATACAGCCTACTACTGGTTTTCCTTGTGAGATAGTGATTCATCAATGTCACCACAAGGGGGTAGAATTGGATCACAAAAATTGCACGGGCATAGACCCGAGATTAACAAGACGCGCAGTAAATAAATAAAGAAATCTTTGTAAGACTTTTTATGGTGTGGATATTCACCATTGTTGAATCAAATTATACTATAGTAGTAGACTATACTAAGTATATTAATATATTATTAAAGATTAAAAGAGATTAAATTCCTTTTTTGTCATTGTGACATTGTGATTCACACCACAGCGCACAACGAAATTTGGCAGTGAGTGGGGACGATACCATACTCAGGGCACCCCAGCAGTAACTTGTTGGTAGGGGGATTCAAACCGGGGACCTTGCGGACCCAAGTCCACTCCCTTAACCACTAGTCCACCACTGCCCCTTCATCTTCGATTTGATGTATTGTTAAGCATTTGTTAGATTATGTGTAGCTACATAGTAAGAAAGAAGTACAATTAAGAATCCTACATTTCATTTATTCATCTTCATCCTCTGATCCGTTACCTGGTCGCCAGGGCAACAGTCTCCATGACTGTCACCCAAATCACACCATACTATACTGTAAGCCTCTCTGCGAGCGGTGAGCCCACTGGAAGTTCTGTAAAGAGTACTGCATTTATGAATATATTAAACTAAATTTAATTTACTTTAGCTATTCAGGATAAAATTCAGGAATCCAAAAATCATTATGACAAAAAGAAAAAAAACAAACTCTGAGCCACCTCCATATCCAGTATGGTTGGTGCCAGAAGGCATTACCTGTCAATCACTGCCACCTCGACAGCTCAAACAATGGAATAGTGGTGACAGGGTGACAGGGTAGCAGCATTGCTGCTGAAAACACAGGGGAACAAGTGCCACAGAAACTGTGCTGGTGAAGATCTGCACAGAAGAATATCTTCTGATGGGATTTAACTAAAATTTAATAAAGAACCACTGATCTAACAAACGATTTTTTTCCCTATTTCCATCCTGTGTGACCCTATTATCATAAGGAGAATCAATGTACAGGACTCAGTGTCACCAGATGCCACCCATCATCATCATCAGCTTGGCCAAAGATAACCACTTCCTGTCTCACTCACTCAGCTGGTCGTACATCCTGTGTAAACAGGCTGCCTTGGAGCTGCTGTAGTGTTTCTAACAGATCTGCTCGGGGTATTTCCCACAATCACGATTCCCGTGTTTCTTTGCTCCGGTCACAGCCCTGACCCTGCTGGAGAAAAATGATATAGATATATATCATTCTACTGTCAAACTCCAACTTGCTTTGGCTCTAATGTAACCTTTTTTATTTTCTGGTCGAATATAAAACAAAGCAATAATAAATATACATTTTTAATAGTTATGACAAGCCATTTCATTATAAAGAAGGGTGTTAAAATTATTCTGCTAATAATATAATTAGTTCTGCAGTAAGCTGATTTTTAATGACCTGAATGTGAAAAATCTGAAGTCAGCTTCACCACAGTAGTAGGTTAGTCTTCTGCTAATACACAGAAAGGTTTTTATAAACACAAATGTTAACCTACAACTGTAGATCCTTATTACATATACTTAATTTCTAATCCCCTAATTCCCTATAAGGACGGAAAGCAAACTCAACTCAACTTTTATTTTATAAGTGCCAAATCATAACTACTGTTATCTCAGGTACTGTACAGAACAACCATACATTAAAACAACAATATGCAATACAAGGAGAGAATAAACCTCCTGCCCTTAAAGACCCTCACACCGTCTGAACACTAAACAGTAGCAGAAGAAATTGGCACTATAAAGTCCCTACAAAGTCAAATTAAGTCCACGAGGTCCTGGATCCAAGGTCCTTGGGGAGTTGGGCCCTCCTCCTCCTCCTCCTCCTTGTCATTATCATCCTCAGCATGGCACACAACAAAATGTTACCTTTGGTTTTAGAGCTTTAGAAATTTTTAACAAAATAAATCATGTTGCATGTTTCACATTGCTATGTCTCTGAGTTTATCTCTAAACATAACTTCTATGTTAGGGAGTAATACATTATTTTATATTCTGTGCTGTTAGTGCTGATAATTTAATATGCACCCCTGGTTAATTTATGTCCAAATGCACATTTCACAAAATGTATATTGATCTGAAATTTCATTTGTGTCCAATTTATTGTGGCCGATTTACTTATCTATTTGGTTAAATACAAGTGCATTTTCCAACCATACTTTCCTTCTCGGAAAATTGAAGCACAGCATATGTGCGCAAACAAAGGGAGATGGAACCGAATGGGCACTCAGGGCTAACAGCGTCAGTGCACATTTATTATTCATGTTAATTGCTCCTGGCAGTTTGGAGACAGTACCTTGTAATTCAACACCCTTGGAGGACAGGAAGATAATAAACACACACTAATCTCCTGCTGAACTCGTGCTTCCCGCTCACACAACTGGAACTGAGAGACAAGGCCTGTTTCCACCACATGAACCAGGAACAATACCAGGAACTGTGTGACTGCTGGTCCCAGGATCCTGTACCAGGACTGTGTGTCAGCAGGAAAGAACCCAGGTTTAATAACAATGGGTTTATCTGTAGGGTGGTTACTTACAGGACCTGCTAAAAAAGACTCTGTAAAATGATTACAAACCAAACTCTTTAAAGAAGAATGGGGACAATGTACTGTACATACTACAGTCCAGCAGTTGTGATGTCTTTGATGGATTTAACCTGAACACCAGATCATCTAGATCAGGCATGAACAAACTGCACTCCAAGATTTGGATGTGGCCCATTTGGTATTTTGGTCTGGCTAATAATTTAATTTTTCTATCATTATATATCATTATTTTATAGAAATAGTGAACAAAAAGTTCAAATTTCTCAAATCTATTTCACTCAAACACTCCATTATGACATGGTCAGCCCTCTCATTGGATGGGGCGAGCCTGACTGACAAGTGGGCGGGTCCAAGCCTACCAGGGCCCACCCGTGGCTACGCCTATGCCCTGACCTGTCCCCTGTCAAGGTGTGGCCTAGGAGACAGACATGTAGATAGACAGACAGACAGACAGACAGACAGACAGACAGATAGATAGAGATAGATAGATAGATAGATAGATAGATAGATAGATAGATAGATAGATAGATAGATAGATAGATAGATAGATAGATAGATAGATAGATAGATAGATAGATGGTTCTCCCAGTGTTTGTCAGTGCAGTGATCTTCCCTGTGTCAACTGTGCTCCATCTCTACCGACCAGTGGGGATAAACTGCAAAGGATGAATGACAGTTTGATTGATTAATCATTCAATAAAATGTGGACTTCTGACATGTGAATGTTTGAAGTTAGTGTTTCAATGGGAACGTTAACATTCAGGCTCCTCGGTTTTTTTGAACAGCCTTAAAATTAATGAGCAGTAGGAGTAAGAAGATGTACACAGAAGATGTAGAAGTAGAACAAAAGGCTAAAAAAGGTCAGATACTCTGGCAAGCGGATGGACGTGCTCTTTGGAACACTGTTACAATTAAATATTAATAAAGCCTCTCTGTCCTGCTCTGCTGGAGCAGTCACATTTTACTCTGTACCCTCTGCCTCTATGTCACACTTTTGACAACCAATATTGTCAAGTTTTGACAACAAAATAATGACCAGAGAAAAGTCTGCTGCAGACAGGCTTTTCTGTGCATTATCATTCCAGCCTCTTCAGATATTAAATCCATTCTAACAGGAGAGAACAGTTGGGTTTTCGATCCTAATGAAACGTGTCATCAGGATGAAGAGGTAAGAGCCATAAAACCGGTCTTATTTTTATGGCTTGTCGTCCATCACTGGCCTGATGTGATTTCTCTGTGTTTATGTTGTTAACAACCAGGTATAATCAGCGTAATTGACATTATGACGTGTGAGGTGATGGAAGGTTCCTCTCTTTATTCTCCTCTGCTGATTCTACTTATTGACTATTATACCAGCGACCACAGGGATGGCAGCCTATTGTTGACAAAATGACTGCACTGACTCAGCAATCCAGCCTGTTCCTCTTTGTTGTGTTATCATCCTCAAACTATTGTTGTTTTATTGGAGCAGGAAACAACAGCGAACGTGATATGACTTTATCAGGCTGAACATTTATTTCTGTTTTAATTTAACAATGAAAATAGACACGCACAACACTGGTTCAATACATTACAGCATGATTTGGGGCAGTGGAGGCCTAGTGGTTTAAGAACCAAACTTGGTTCTGAAGGGTTCCAAGTTGGAATCCACTAGCTGTCAAGTTACCACTGAGGTGCTGTGAGCATTCCACTGTTCCCACCCACTGCTCCCCAGGCACTTAAAGCTGCCCACTGTTGACTTTGGTGATGGGTTAAATCACATTTTGTTGTGCAGTGGTGTGGATCACAATGACAGTTAGTTTTCCTTCCTTTAAAGATGGTTTTGATGTCTGTCTAAAGGTGATGGGTAACATTCACAAAAGAAGTTGGATGTTGCTTATTCACAGGAACAATATAGAGTATAAGGATAATATTCACATCCATGATGAGAACAACATGGAGGGTAAATTGGTCCTGTAACCAGTTCATAATGCAAATTTGTGTTGAACTATCTCTTGTCTAAATGAGCAAAATAACATTTTGAAATTATGTTTTACTGCAATGATGCGCACTTGGTTTTGCAAGACCTCAGGTTTGTGTCCACTGCCAGGTTGCCATTGAAGGGCTCTGTCCATAGCACTGTCCTAACCCACATGGCTTACAGTATAGTAAAGTGTGATTTGGGTGGCAGTCGAGGAGATTGCTGCCTCTTTGACTCGGTAACAGATAGATCATATTTTTAATATTGGTAACATTCCTGCTCTGATTCCTTTTTTAGCAGATTTTAACCTTGATACTTGCATCATTGTCTCACCTATGCTACGATTCTGCTCCAAATGTTCCACATTTCTGAGTTAGAACAGTAGCCATTGCTAGTTTCAGATGAGCTCTCAAAACCAATCACCAAAAGCTTTCCTTTAAAAGTGAAAGACTGAAAGTATGCATTCCTCAGAAAGTGCACAGATCCAGATTTGTCAGAGATGGCTTAGCGCAGTGATGGATCAAGGGTTAGAAAGAGCTGACTTTTCATTTGCGTGTCAGGAGCTGCTGCCTGCTTCAGCAAATTTATAACACATTAAAAATGAGCAGCTTCAAACTGATCACCAGCAAAGTGTGAAAGTAATAAACAATATATAGTTGAAATGTTGCAAAAGCATCAATATACATATGAGCCTGTGAAACTGCTGTTGTCAAGGTTCGGCCTCCACATCAATCTGTGAGCGACTGTGATATTTTATCCCAATACTAAACATGTCATATCTCATTTTGTTTCCCAGCTGATATTTCCCTTATTCCCTGGTTCTTCACTGCTGATAGTGAAACGGAACAATGTTGTTATGTGTGTGTCAGGGTGGAGAGAGAGAGAAACTGAATATGCATTGCCTTCTGACTGCTCTGGTTTTAAACTCTTTATTCATCAGCAATCTGTCTCACCCTGGGTGAACGGAGAGAGAATATCTGTAAAATCACTCCGCCTCTGATACAGTGGCCTCTTTTAATGACATTAACAAAGAAGATTAAAGCCTTGATTAGACTCAGCTCTGGACACTCAGATCAATACAATGTTGTTGTCAGATATTTTAGCTCAGTGTTCATTCTTTATCTGATCAGTCTGCATCTCTTGGGAGGGAATCCAAGACCAGAGTACGCTTTCTACTACCATTATGGTACTACAACAAATTCTAATAATTTACCCTTTCAAGGGTATAGTATTCTGAATTTTCTTTCCTCTGCCATTTCAATAGATCTGTTGCTATAGCTATATTAAAATCTTTCCTTTTTAAGCTAATTGAGACACAAATATATCGCAATTCAGTTCTATGCCTTCATTCAAAGTTAGCCTTAAATAGAGTTCTATTATAATATATGAGGTCATGCATAGGGATATTTACAAAAAACATTAATTTCAGATTTACTATACTTATCTATCAGAACAAAGCACAGGTTTAGTAGAAACACAACTAAATAAGATGCAATGCTGCCATCTAGTGAGGTTCAGTGTAACATACAACCGCTAGTTTCCAAAAAAATTTGTATTATATATAATTTGGAGAAACACAGGCATCGTAATAATATGTTGATGTTTTAATTACCAGAGGAAACACTTTTTTATATTATTACAGATACCACACAATATGGTAATATTAGGCCAATAATATCGGCCAATATTATCAGCGACCCTGATTATACAGACAATTATATTATAATGGGTTTTATTCTTTTTAACTGGGTTTTATGATTACATTTCTATTAGCGAAGTAAGTTTACTAAAGTGTTTTACAGTTGTTTTCTTCAATGTGTGTGCAATAAAATCAATAGTTCATTTATCTTCTACTGTTATGGACGCTGCAAGCAGTATGAACTGACAAGGTGCCAAAGCTGTGGTTTGTGCTGGACATTATGGTCATAATGGCACAACATATAGACAGACATAAACATTGCGCTGTCACCTGTTAGTGTTTAATTTGTTGATTGAATGAAACCACGTTTTGCAAGAAAACAGAACAAGGCATGGCCAGAGGCAAACATCCACAACAGTTTTAACAAATATCATTGTGTCTTAAAATTTTATTACTGTGATTGTGAAGTTTACAAATAATTGACACATAGATGGGATATAAACAAAACAAATAAATCCTTCCTGCTGCAATTTATCTCAGATCAAGCACTACAGCTCGTATAAATATATATGCACATATCGATAAGTGAAATCGCACTATAAGGAAACGGCAGACAGTGATTTAACCACACTC
Organism: Paraplagusia blochii; assembly: GCA_016785265.1. Lineage (NCBI taxonomy): Eukaryota > Metazoa > Chordata > Actinopteri > Pleuronectiformes > Cynoglossidae > Paraplagusia > Paraplagusia blochii. Next base: position 759,853 of record JAFBJS010001256.1, read on the forward strand.
TGTTGCACCTCCTGCCTCTGTCTGTGACTGTGTCTGTGTCACTCACTTCATTTCTCTCCTCTGTGCCTGGGGTGGATATCAGATAAGAAGATCACCACATTAAAGTAGCACACCTACTTTCCTTTTTCCAAAAGTTAAATTGAGAAACAGTCTCAGCATACAAATGGTGCAGATCAAATGGCAGGGGCTTAGGAACCTTATCTCACACAGACAGTCAGTTTAGAGTTGGTAGCTGTTACAGAGGCTGAGGGAGCACTTTGGCTTCACGGATCCTCGCAGCAAACCCTGTGGCTGCTCTGGAAGCAGGTACATATCGCTCCCACCAATTTAAGTTTCACCTCCACTGTGCATTTGGGGTTTTTTTTTTATTAGAAAAGTCAGCTTTTCTAGCCATGGATTTGCTTCTGTTTCCCAAGTTCTGTCTATTTTCTGAAGATTATCCACAGCCCTTCTGTTTTTCAGCTTTTTTGTTTAACAACTTAAAGCCCACACATCCCTATTTCTCACTGCTGTTGCTAAGAGGATGTCTGAGTATATTTTAAATATAAGGCACTGGGACTGCAAGGTTCTTCTATGCAGATCCTTTTTGAGTTTCATTTTTAATTTAGAGGTGCAGTTTGAGCTGCAGAAAAATGCCCTCAAATCTCTCTTGCTGTGAAGTGTTTGATGATCTCCCATCATTTTAACATCTTATACATTTTTTATTAATTAATTTTTATACATCTATTACCCTGGCATATTTTTTGTGTCTCTGATATAGTATGCTAATCTCTGAAGGAAGGGTCCAACATTGATCATTTAGATTTCCTAGAAACAGACTGTGAGAAATCAGTTCACCATCCTTCATGCTTTACACACATTGTCCACAGTAGTTTTTTCATAGGAGAAAAGGTCGATCAAGGATTTCTTTTTTGGATCTAATGTAAGACCAGCGCAGTGCACTAAAGGACAATGGTGCATACAGCACCACCAACAAAAGAGAAGTGGGTGAACACAATAGTATATGGTATACATGGTATAGATTTTACTCAGGTACAGCCGTTCAGTCAGATTTCAGTCATTTCTATGAAACTGAGGCAAAATTCTCCTTAAATATTTCATTAATTAGACACATTTAAAGGGAATCTCACAAAATGAATGAGACTGTGAACGTACTATGAACTATGACAGTGGTTCTCAGCTGGTGGGTCCCGACCCAAGAGTGGTTTGTGGACCTGTTTTGAATGAGTCACAAACAGCTGGTCAAAAATTAGCGAAATAATGTGAAAATGATGTTGAGTATGTTTATTTTAGAAAATCTCTTTAGAAAATTAATTTGCTTTGTTTGAATTCTATGAGAGTGGGAGTGAGACCAGTTGAGACCCACTGAACTATGAGACTCAACATTGACACAACATTGGCAGCTTACCTAGTACACAACAAGTCAGAAAGTATTTTGTTTATTCATTCACTAATTTTCACCTGCTTACCCTTTGGCAGATTACAGGGGCAGTAGTCTCCACGACTGACACCCAAATCACACTGCACCATGCGAGCCTTCCTGTGGGTGGGGAACCCAATGGAAGTTATGTGGGCCAGGCTTAGAGGTTAGTTTACCTACATATTAATATTTTGATTTGACACATCAATGTACTGGGCATGGAGAAGTAACTTGGTTCACACTTCATAGATCTGATTTTATTGCTTGCAAAAAACAACATTGGTGTGGGAGTTCATCAAAAACTAAGATGAAAATTCACAGTGTTGTGACACAGTGACAAACCAAATCTTTCAAGTAAAAGAGACTGAAATATGTGCTACTAACTAAGCCCAGTCAAAAACAGGGTGTTTTCAAGACATCCACTGTGAGACTGCAGACCTGAGAACACTTATTTTCAGCTAAACACAGGTTTCAGAAAAAGCTGCCTAGACAAGAGGAGAAAAAAACATAGCCGACTGGATGTGCATCATTTTGTCAAATGACAAAGTACTGTGAAGCTGCAAGCTACAGAAGTGCCAAAAAAAACAAGAGAACAAACAGTTAATGATCTTCTGGTTTTATTGACTAATTTTAGATCGCCTGTGTTGTACTGTGTATCTGGAGCGGAATATAATGTCCATTTAAATTGTTAACCATTCTCGCACATTGTTCCACAGGAATATTGTGTGAAACTCAGCCAATACCACCAGCCTGTGAGTCAGAATAATTGGGGGATGTGAGAGTGTCTCAGTGAAAATGTCAAATTACTTACACTGTTTGTCAGACGCTGCACTCTTGCATCATGCATGTGTTGTGTGCCTCTGCTGTTACTGTTTCCCTTTTCACTCTTTGACACGATGTACGTGAGGTGGGGCTGCCAACATTTTTAGCTATGCATCATATGCAATCTGGAAAAGACACTACGATGTTTAAAATAGTACCCATTTGGAGATGCTAATTTTAGACATGGGAATTATCGCTATTTCATTTATTATTACATCTAGTGAACACATCTGGTGTTTTTATAGGCCTGTGTTTCTTACAAATAATGGTAAAAGGTAGTAAAAAAAAGAGAATATGAGAATAAATTGTTGATTTGAATTGTACATACAGTCACTACATCTACGGACATTTCTGTATTAAGTTTAAGTCACCCATAGTCTTTTTTATAAACATGCTGCTTAAAAGGTAAAATGACATAGATATGTAGTTAATTATTAAAGACCTTTATTAAGCCTTGCGTTGGGTGACACACACATTGGGTGAAGTCTCCTTTTTCATAGTTTGAATATTTTTTAGCAAAACATTATAGCTAACAAACTCAAGCAGAAATTATTCTCTGGTTATTTACTGCAAATATCTCCAAGTTAAGACTACGACTTAACTGCCCATTGTTAAATTATTGTTTATTTATCAACAAAAAGGCAAAGGGTATATATATAACAAAAGGTATTTTTTTCTGGGATGGCAAATGAATTTAGCTTCCACTTGTACTTTCTGTTGTCAGGAAAATAGTATTTTATTTTATTTTATTTTATTTTATTTTATTTTATTTTATTTTATTTTATTTTATTTTATTTTATTTTATTTTATTTTATTCGACCTTCACGCAAAAAGAGACAATGAATATATGATTGGTTGAGGGAAATCTCGTAATGTCTCGCGATAATAAACATCCTTCCCATCATAGACAGTGTAAGCGGATCAGCAGCTGCACTCAGTCGCTGTTGTGGCTGGTGGAGGAACCACAATCAGGCAATCTCGCTGCGTTTACTCTGTTCACTCTGCCATAAAGCAGGAGTTGTTTCAACACCAACCCGAGTCAGCTCTCTGGGACGTTGGTCTACCAACCTCCCGTTCCTCAAGATAGATGTGTTTCTCCAGGTAAGGCTGCTAACGTTCCGACTTTTAGGCAGACACTCACATGCAGAGCTAGCTGATATTTACACACACACACACACACACCAAGATTCCACTCAGAGAACCGTCCTAAACTAGACCTCTTTCTCATGTTCGCCTTAGTCGCACCTTCTTCTCCACCTTCCTCAGGTGAAGCACATAAGTGTTGGTTTGAAACCACCAGTCTCAGTCTGGTGGACCTGTGTGCTCAGTAGCAGTAGAGGGAGTGCAGTAACTTCTCAGCTTCACTGTTGACTGGCTCTGGTAAACGCTTCACCCCGTTAGCTTTTGTGTTGCTAACTACGCGACTTCTCTTCGTAAACAGTTGTTTTTCCCTCACAAATAAGTTTCTCGTATCTTTTGGAGAACATAGTCGCCGTTTAGTTCAGTGTCCTGCCGGGGAGCCAGTGAGGAGGTGGCCACAGAGGGAAGCCATGACGGGTGTGTGTGTGTGTGTTTGAGTCTGTTGCACGCACGTCTGAGCTGGCGTGCGTGTGTTCTTTTCAATAGAGGGACTCACAAAACTTTTGTCAAGTGTTTTTTTCGCATACTTTCTGTGCTTATTGCTTATGCAACTTTTCATAATAAAATCTCCACGATGTATTTCTCTAATTCATCAATGTGGGAGCTATATACATACATGTATGTGTGTGTGTGTGTGTATGTATATATATATATATATATATATAGATATATGTATATGTATAT
>JAFBJS010001256.1:764477-785893 GCA_016785265.1 Paraplagusia blochii
ACCAAATGTTTAGAGCTGCCTCCCCTGCTAACTAGAGACAGAGAGTGGAACCCGAGCGCTTTGCGTTCCAAACTGGTATCTTTTTTTTTTTTTTTTTTTTTTGAAGTGTGAAGCCAACAAAAGCAGGATCTCCTCACTTTTCCCCGCCGCTCCCCGTCTTATTAGGCATCCACGGGACGCTCATTTGCAACACTGAAACGATGACGTGAATATCACCCTTAACTGCTAATTCTCAGAGGTCTCCGTGGCGGCATAAATCATTAAGACAGATACTCCTGTGAGATGCTACAGTGGTCACATACCTCTCGCGTTAAAATGCACTTGATTTCATTTGTTCTGTGCGCTGTCTATTGCCAACCGCATAACAAGCAGGGATATGGTAAATTTAACCCCTTGTTGGGATAATTTGCATTATCTTTGCATTATCCAGAAATATAGTTGAGCTGCAAAACAGGTGCTGGGGGAGTATAAACCAGGAGTATACTAAATACTAAATGCTACACACACTCCAAGATTGATGAACAAACAGTGGGTTTTCCTTTTGTCTCATTTGGATGCTAATAGGTGAGCCTTCCATCTGAAGCGCTCCACAATGATGTGCTATATGGAGGCTGCTCATTGTGAGAGAACTATTGTTTTACTGCTAATCCAGGCTCAGCTTCTCCACCAACCAGCACCGAGGGCTTAAATACAGCAGCCATTTAATTCTTCACTGTGTGCTGCTGTTGCTGCTGCCTTCATGTGAATAAATCCAACAGACTCAGGAAAAAAAAAAAAAGCCCAACGCGTCTGCAGAAACGTACGATCGTCTCAAAAAACGACTTATTTCCTTGTTATTTTCTCCGGACGAGCTTTTGTCATCTGCCCTCAGACGTCCAGTGGCACAAGATTTGACTCTGGTGTCGATGAGCACTTCAAAGACATCGCCTGTGCGAGGTCTGCTCTACCTTTGAACACACGACAGGATTGGAGGCTGTGCCAGATCTCTGTAGGCAGCGCTCAGGCTGATCACAGGGTTGCCCAGTGTAGCAAATGCAGCAACATTGGACTCAAACATTCACACTGTCCCTCTATCCACCAATGATGTCAAGATGCACTGCCGACAGGAACCGAGAAGATACAACAACACAAGTACCGTGCCAAGAAAAAAACAGTAGGATCAAAAGTCCTAAGAACTGAATTACTCTGTAGACCAGATGGGGCAAATAATTCAAATGCTGGGCCACAATGTGTACTAAAATATGACAAGGGGGCGGAGTCTGGAGCTCAAAGATTGAGTTTTTGTGCCACCCTAAGGTAAATGATGCGGAAAAGTCATGCACTAAAGGCTAATACACTCAATTTCGCATGGTATTTTCTGCCCTACCTATTGAAAGAATGTTGGCGTTGGACAAAAAGGACAGAAAGACAATGATAATATACAGTAATAGTATAAATTGGAGTTGGAGTTGAGGATGCAGAGGACAGGGTGAGATGGAAATTGTTGACTCGCTGTGGCAACCCCTGAAAAACGGGATAAGCCGAAAGGAGAAGAAGAAGAAGTATAAATTGGACAAGATAAATAAAACCCAATGTGCAGCGTTTGGTCCCCGGACCTTATTTTTCACTGGTCTGCTGTTGACATCATCATCTGCAGGACGGATAAGTGAAGGGGAATCCACAACATTTTTAGAAATAAAATGTCCTGCTGTGTCTTTAAGAGCAAATAGCAACACAATTGCTGAACTTTATCTTCTTTTTTTTCTCTTCTTCAACTATTTGAAGGCAAAAAAAAAAAGAAAATCACTGTTATTCAATACCAAACAGTTGATTGTCCAACAGCCGCAGCCAAAGCCTTGGAAAAGAAAAGATGAAATCCGATGGTGTGTCCTCAGGATCCGCTGTGTGACCGCTGCATTCAATTCATCACCAAAGTGAACAGCGGGCAGGTTTTGAGCTCCTGGGGAGCAGTGGGTGGGGACTGTGTCACACTTAGTGGACCTCAGTGGTAACTTGGCAGTTGGTGGATTCAAACCTGGAACCACTAGGCCTCCGCTACACCACAGAGAAATGAAACTGGCTGTGGACAGTAAAACGCACTCAAATCCACTTTAAATATTGCCTTTTTTGATAAAGATTCAACTATTAAGAGACTTTTACTTTGATTATGAATAAAACGGTTGAACATCTTCCACCAGCAGGAGGTGCTATGACTGAAATGGCTCTTTCTAAACCTTTGACTGGAATGGAGCATTTTAATCAGAGCAATTGCAGCATTTAGGTTGTTAGGAGACCTATTAAAAGTTTAATTGCCCTTGGTAACTTTATTGATGATCTACTGATCAATAGTCAGATGGCATTAAAAATATGAGTACCGTAATTTCCGGACTATAAGCCACAACTTTTGTCACACAATTACAACCCTGCGGCTTATTCAGAGATGTGGCTAATGTTTGCATTTTTTTTCTAACTGCTCGAGCAGAAAAGGTAAGAGTGAGACAGGTGGTGTCGAGGAAGACGCAAGTCACAACCGCCAATAAACACCATAGAAGAAGAAGAACCACTAACAGAATTTATTTTTTTAAGAAGCTAAACAATTCAAGTGAACAGGAATGGCAGAGCTGCTTGAGCAGTAGCAGTAGATACATGTTGAAAACGTCTAGATTCAGAACTGAACCAAACAGCAGTGGAAGAGTTAATGACAGGACAATAATGACTTCTCCTACCTATAACTTTTTCTGCCCGCAATGAAAATCTGCAGAGATGTGTATAAGAGACAGCATATCAGCTCTTATCAGTTGCCAACCGAAGTAAACCTTAAAAAAAAAGGCCAAAAATGTGGTTTCTTTACAGGAGAACCTAAATCTGCCGCCACCAAAATGTTATTCAACCGCATTCATCAAAGCAGTTTGTACAGTAGATGCCGCTGAACTGCTAAAATATTATTTTCCTGCAACATAATTACACAAAGCTAATTACGGCCGATGATCTTGTCACACCAGAGCACTGATAATGTTTTGAAATCCTTCGGCAAATGATCTCATAAAGACATGAGTAGGCAGCCACAGTGTCTATGAGCACAAACGTTTATCAGGTTAGACCGCAGAAAGCCATGAGCTGGCACTTTGCTCGCCTTGTAATCTCTACCCCCGTATCTGTGTAACAAATTTAGGGTCAACGGCACAGCTCCACAAAAAAAGAGAGAGAGAGAGAGTGTGTATTCTGGCCGCAGCCCACCAATTATACAGATAATTATGCAAATGTAGCCTTTACTTAGTCATCAAGTGGAGCAGGAGCTGCAGCGACACAGGGGCTTTCTGCAGAGCAAAGACGACCAATGCCTGGATGAAGGGGAGGCTGTGGTTGACTCATGTTTTTACCCGCTCGTGAATTCACACACGCAGAAACACATGCACTTAACCTTTCATTATAGTTAACAATAGTTATTCAGGCTAAAGTCAATGACCAGTGAATGCCGCAGCAAGGAATACAAAGCTAACTGGATTAGTTTTAACTTCACTCAGTCAACAACAGAAGAACAGGGGAATCTTCAATAAAGAAAAGTCCAAAAACAGATTTTTTTTTTTTTTCAACTGCAGAAATGAGTGGAAGCCAGGAGATGAAAACGTACGTTGTTTGCCTAAAGGCTGAAAAATCTGACGGAGAATCTAATCAGAGCAGACGACACCTCCTGCAGTCTTAGTATACAAACTTATCAATTGTCAATACTTTACTGCAGGCCAATACTGATCAGATACTAGTAAATATTTCAATAATGCACACAGTACACATTGTTTTTTTAATCGACTACATCACTAACAGATAGTTGAAAAAGTGACTGCAATTGTTCATGTTTTCCCTGCAGATATGTCAACTTTTTTTTTTTTTTTTCATATTAAAAACCAGAAGCTTAATATTATAAACATAAAAAGTTCATTAATTCATCTTCATCTATTTATCCATTACCGGGTCACCGGATCTGCAAGGCTTCAGGTTTGACTCTACAGAACTTACGGGCTCACCACCCACAGTGGAGTGAAGAGTGATTTGGGTGGCAGTCGTGGAGACTGCTGCTCCGCGAGCCGACAAAAAAACAAGAAAAGGAAGGAAACCAAATCCTTATGACATAGTGATTCCGACCACTGCACAAAAAAGTGACATCTGCATTTACTCCGTCACTCTCTAGACCAGTGCTTCTCAAAGTGTGGGGCGGGCCCCCCGGAGGGGCACGGAGCGATGCTATGGGGGACACGTATGACCCTGGGGAACATGTTTTTTTTTTTTTCCGCTGTACTACAATAACATGTAATTGCACATCCTTGTAAGTTGAACTACATCTCTTTCTTTTTTTTATCTTAACAAGGATACGATGTTATGCAAAGGTGTAGCTAGAACTATTTTATAGACAAATGCTATTATTTTTGCGGCGCAGAGTGGGGTATGTCCTCAAGATATTAGTACTGACTGTATATCCTCAAGAAAACTTCCAGATTAATGAATTCCAGAGGAGTACGAAGCCGTTCAGGATGCACACCACAACAAAATGCTAATGGCTAACACACAAAGCACTGAGCTGACAGGATTTTGATACGGGGATTGTTACAATCAAAGAGAAAAGTAAAGAGCGGCAGGGAAGGATGGAGTCGGCTGCCCAAGTGCTAATCCAACTCTGGCCTCCAGTAATCCAAAAGGGAGGAGAAGAAAGCAGCAAACAGAGAGCCCAATATCTGCATCTTCTCATTGAGAAGAAAAGTCTCCGTCACCAGGTGGAGAGCCAAGAGTCAAGGAGCACCGGGGCCAACCAGGGCCAAAGAACTCACAGCACGTCGCTGAAATATTTATGAGAATGACAGCGTGGAGCAGCATAGAGATGGAGACCACCGTCTGATCCGTGGGCGGATGCTTCTGCCAGACCTGGACTCCAAGTGTGTCCTTAACCAAGACGAGAGAGTGAGAGAGAGAGATGGAACCTCTGGAAGACATGCCAGGGTGCACTTCAAACTGAGAGGACACACTTCCTAGCACGCTCCGTAAGCGAATGTCGGGCTTTCCTTCGGTATACGCATCTGCTTGTTCCTTAGTCACTAATAGAGGGCTGCGCGTGGCGGCAGAAAAGACAGGGAGAAGCTGACATGTTTGGATTGGAGAGCAGTCAGTGTTGTCTACAGAGCTGCAGTGAAGCGACAAAAGGCGGCTGTGCAGCTTTGACTGACAGGGTAAATAGCTCCATCTCTGAAGACTGGGATGTTTTCATACTGCAGCTAGGTGTTCATGGAGACTGATACAACAACACAAAGGTCAGACACTTACAGTCACTGGTATAGACACCAAACCAGACCTTCAGTCTTTCTGTTACTAACTCCTTACTTTTCAATCCAATTTGTTTTCTATGGAGCTACATGATCCACATACATTTTGATAAGGTGTTAAAAAATCCTTAATTTTATAACATGATTACTACAAGAGGCCTTCACTTTGGCCCAGAGGCAATGCCTCTGTCTTTGTTGTGAAACTCCAGCGTTTACCTTGTGGCATAGGCGTAGCCACGGGTGGGCCAGGGCCCACCCACTTGTCAATCAAGCCCACCCAATCCAATGAGAGGGCTGATCAAACTTGGCTATAATACTTTGGGGTTGGCCCACCCTAATTTTTTAAGGGCCCACCCATTTTAAGGGGTCTGGCTACGCCCCTGCCTTGTGAGCAAGTATGAATCCAAGTAGGAAGGTACATGTGGTGCATTGTGATTTGGGTGGCAGTTGTAGAGACTTCTGACCCCATTTCCCCAGTAACGGATAAGCGGATTTAAATTAATGAATGAATGAATGGATAATACATCAGTAATAGAACAGCAGTGGTGGCATTGTGGTCAGGGTCAATCTGTCAATTTCCTTGGGTCTGCAGGGTTCCAAGGTTGAATCCACCAACTGCCAAGTTACCAACGAGGTCCACTGACCACGGCATCGTCTCCACACACTGTTCCCTGTACGATAATAGACACCAACTGCCACTTTGACTATGAGTTGAATGCACAGGTTACATTTCGTTGTATGCAGTGGTGTGGATCACAATGGGAATTAATTTGCTTTCATTCCTTTCTTTTAATTAAAATCCATCCTTGAAGATGGCTACATGGCTATTAAAAAAACTTGTCCCTTTTTTCAGGGTTTGCCACAGCGAGTCAACAATTTCCATCTCCCCCTGTCCTCTGTATCTTCTACTCTGACTCCAACTACCTCCACGTCCTCCCTCACTGCATCCATCAATCTCCTCTTTGTCTCCTACCTGGTAGCTCCATCTCTAGGATCATTCTTCTACCAATGTATCCACTGTCCCTCCTCTGAACATGTCCAAACCATCTCCATCTGTCTTCTCTAGCTTTTTCTCCAAACCTTCCCGTCTGTGTTGTCCCTCTAATCACCACATTCCTGACCCTGTCCATCCTAGTCACCCCCAAACGGAATCTCAGCATCTTTAACTCTGCCTCCTGTCTTCTACCTAAAAGTATAATCACAATATAAACCAATAACATAAATACAGCAATATGGACAAGTTTGGAAGAGGTAGATCGTTGCTTGGACGTGGAGCCATCTCCCAAAATTCTATTCTTTAAAGGAGACTTGCAAAAATGTTTGGACTTGAAATGATATTCATTATTTTTCTAATATTTGAACATATTTGCGTTCAAAATCTTGCACCTTCCCTCTTGTGACAGATGCAGTGAAACCACAGCAACATCTGAAAACTGGTTTATTCTGGTTTCCCTTCAATTTTTTTCCACAATTTTCTCAGTTATTAAAAATAAAAAACACAAAAAAAACACATTAACAGGGCTGTTAAAGTAATTTGATAGTTTTAAGGTCGGCTCAGCGTCGTTGTTACCTACCCACCAACAGACTTCATGACAATCTCAGCATGACAGACTTACAGTCGGGCTAAATTGTGAACCACGTATCCACAGGCAATCTGCGGAAAGACAGCAATTACACAGAGCTTGAAAGTGTCTAATTGAGGCCCTTCAGCCTGAATATGTTATTGCCAGTTGTGATTTAAGGATGGAGACAACATGCTTAGCTGCAGCCGTACTCCAGAAGTGATATGTGGTGTTAATAGGATGGATGCTCAGGCTGTGGTTCAGCATCCTTCCACTGCACCGCTGTCCCTCCGGGTGATAATCCATATTTTGTTGCACTGGGTTATTACAATCCAAGCAGTAAACTTTTCTATTTAACCACAGGCCCCAACTGCCTGGTGTCGAAAAAATCCCTCTGAAGGACGTGTCATATCTCCAGCACATCCTATTATTTTGGCAAGAAAGTTGTTTTTTAAGTTAAAAAAAATGCTTATATTAAAAAAAAAAAGAAATTAGCAGAACTGCAAAAAAAATGTGCAGAACATTCTTTTTTCTGACATTAATTATCATCATCTTCTGATGTTACACTGAAAATAGTGACTTAAGAGTTTAAAGGCAAAAGTGTAAAACAAAACACACAGGATATAAAAAGATTTTTTTTTTTTTTCAAAACATAATTTGAAGCCCTTACACATCAGTGTGATGATGAATGACTGTTAATTAAACATCCACCGCAACCCAAACGAAATGCTTTGTCCACAGACACGAGTCCGGGTCACAATTATTTCCATGATTCCAACTCCCGAAAACAGCTACCAGACTCTCATTAGGGAACACTGTGTTAGGGAACATGAATAATGCACCACACTCAGAACACTGGCCAGTCTTTCTGCGTTCACCAGCGTGTTTGATGTCAACCAGTTTATCGCACATTTTTTCCCCATTTATTCCGCAGCGAAAAAGCTCAGCGAGTGACTCTCTCTCCTTACACGCAGGCAGGCGCTGAATTTTGACAGGTATAAAAATGGGAGTGATTAAAGACTAATGCAGCGCTAATGCTAGCACTGGGTGGATGAGCTAATGAGAATCAGGCCCCTCTGTTTGGTACCATAAACATTCTATCAAAAGTATCCCGAAGCCCTGTGGACAAGAACATCTCTGCGGTTCTGCTCGTGTACTGTACTCCACGCTCTCATTACTAGACACAGTCAAAAGCTTGGCGAGGACCTTTGAAGATATCTTCTGAGAGGAAGCCGAGGTGAGGGTATTTTTTTTTTTTTTTTTAAATATATAAGAAAATAAATCAACAGACCTTCTAATCAGTAGAGGGATACTGAGGCTTTTACACAACCGGCACAGATAGAAAGACTAAACGCTTTCAAGGGTCACCCCAAAATTCGTTATTCCGAGGGGAAACTGGACAGAAGAAGACTTTTCACCTCCCACCCAGAGGCTTCTTAAATTAAGATTAAAGATAATTTTTTTTTTTTTTCATCATTGTGACGACAGCACACAACAAAATTTGCTCTCTGTATTTAACCCATCACCAAAGGGAACAGTGGGAAGCTTTGAGCGCCCGGGATCAGTAGGGTGGGGACGATGCCATGCTCAGTAGAACTCAGTCTTAACCTCGCAGTTGGTGGTGGATTAGAACTTGGAACCCTGCGGACCCTCCGGACCCCAGACCCCCAAACTAGGCCGCAACAACATTAGTAATATCACCTAAAATATTAGCAAAACATAAAAGTTTGTTTATGTAGCAACTTTTGAGCTAAAACACCCACATGCGACATGTGTTGCAATGTTTCAAAATCTTAGACACTTCTACAAAGTCCAGCTGTACATGGACCTCGGAGGAATGTTGGAAGGCGATGGCGGTTAATAGGGAGCCATCGTGTTACAATTGCACTGATCAAAAAGGACTTGAGTTAAAAAAGGAGGGAATGGGCATGTCATGCTTGGCTTTATTGAAGGTCAGAGTAGCCTACTTGCAGTGTGGGCAATCTTCCCCTTAAGTCATTTAGCTTTAATTTCCACATTTGATATCACAAAACGTGCTGCCTGTAAGAGGGATAAGCTTAGCATTGGCCGGAGCTAAAAATAATAAGTCTTAGATGTTAAGAGACCAAGGTTTGTTCTCCCAAGTCATTAGCTGAGATAGCCGTTACGCTGACTTTTATTCCCTGAGAGGAGACGAGGAGGAAATGGTGCACTGCCCGCTGTTGCCTTCAAAGTCATTCCAAAGAGTTTGGCTTTCTCAAAACGGGGGGGAAATGTGAGTCCAAAACAAGGTGACAAGAGAGATGGAGATTAAACAGATGATCAGGGTGGGTTTTTTTTGCATAATCCTGGTATTACTTCGTTACAAGAACTTGGGTAGTCAGTGAGTCAGAACCCATCAAGTCAGTTTAATAACGATCATCTAAACTCACTCCCTGGTGTTTGACGATCTGCAGCAGCAAACGTTGGGGTGATACAATCAATGCCCATGTGAAAGGAGGAAAATTAGAAAGTTCAGCAGATTTATCACGTAATCACCGGAGACCTCATCAAATGTAAACAAGAATAGCTAATGTTTTGGCCAGGAGATAATCAAAGCGGATTAGGAAGATAAAAACTGACTTTAAGGTGCCGTAACAGTGAATGTGGAACACCAGCCAAAAAGTGTCGACTTTGATAAGTCAGGCAAGTTTTTTTTTTTTTTTTTTCCTTAAAGCAACACATCCGGATATTTTATCCACCGTCAGTCATTAGGCCTTTTTGACAGCACCAAAGGTGAAAAAAGTTGCGAGCCATAACATGACGTACATGACAACAGCATTTGATCATTTGTTGCACCGGCTTCCAGATACTGGCTGTTAGCTGAGGACCCAGAGGAGCTTCTGTATCTCCATGATAAACTCATCTGGCATGATTTATTAACTAGTGAATCACACACTCTGCTCCCACTCCCTAATGCAGACAGACACACACACACACACACACATACACACGTATATTTCTACAACTTCTGTGAAACAGTAAGCCTCTCCACAGGGACAGTCAAAGTCATTAGCACCTCCAAACTTTCTCCATGGTAATTTTTCTTTGATTTACTCAGAAGCTCTTATTAAAACATACTTAAGAAAGGGAGTGCTAATTTTCCTTTTAACGTACCCTACTAATACAAGCACTCACAAAAGAAAACTTTTTTGGGGGCAACTTTGAGACTGAGGTTAGGACCAGATGGATGGAGCGTTCGCGTAAACTTGATAAACACCCTGTAAGAGTTATGCAATAAAGGTAAACATTTTAAGGGAAAAAATAGGGAAGCAAACTTCTCGTCTTTGTGACATTGTGATCCACACCACTACACACCTGCATACAACCCATCACTAAAGGGAACTGAGTATGGGGACCAGAGCCATGCTAAGTGGTAACCTGGCAGCTTGAGAGCCAAGTCCGCTTCCTTAACCACTAGGCTACTTCTGCCTCCACCTTGATGCTTTTTTTTTTGCCTTTTTCATGCTATGTATCGACACCCTACAAAACTCTACTGCAGGGTTATGGCAAAACTACTTAATATTAATGTAATTACGCGGTTGCAAATTATTTTTCAGTCAGTTTTGAGGAAATTCTTTGTTAATTGTTGATGCAATACACAATGTTAAGAATTGACCTCAATTTTTTTTTTTTTTTTTTTTAGGCCTAATGGTTATGGGAGTGGACTTAGATCTGAAAAGTCCGCCAGGAGCCAGGTTATCACTCAGGTGACTTGCCACTTCCAGTGTGGAGCAGTGTGATTTGGGTGGCAGTGGTGGAGTGGTGGCTCCCGAGGCCAGTTAACAGATAGGTGGCTAAAGATGAATGAAGAAATATAGATTTTACTAGTAAACAATAAATTTGAAAAAATAAAACTTTATTTGTATGTGTTAAATGGAGCCAATACTTTAGAAACATAAACTTTACATAAATATTTAATGATAATTGAGATACACTGAATATTTATATATGTATTTTTTTTTTTTTATTGGGCCGGATTCTAATGCCACATGGGCAACATCTGGTCCTCAGGCCATGGTTTGCCCAGGTCTGTGCCAATGCCTTGTCATTGTAATGCTTCCTTTTTGGCATGTTGTCATTTCAAAAGAAAAAAAAAAAAAAAAGAAAAATCTCTCAACTATGTTGTCATGACAGACATTCACGGTGTCTCTCCTCATCACTGAGATGCTCCACTCTGGCTAAAATGACCTTGCAGAGGTTAGTCCAAGGCAGCTGTCTTATCACATCGGCCCTACCCTGGTCTCAAGTGGTCCATGGAGTGCACTGCTGGCACCACACCGCACAAAGAATGCTGGCATCATTTCATTCTTTGAGCCTCCATCTGCCACAGCTCTGTCCAAGGGGCTACTTCTTATTTTAGACCATCTATTCACATCCCAGCGTCCGCGCTCACTTCTGCAGACCCCCACCGGTCCATCACCCCCCGTCCCATTTACCACTCACACACATCTACTCTTCAAACACAAAACTTGGGCTCCCAGTGCGGAGCAGAGGCTGAACTTTATGAAATAGACTGGAAACATCCGTGTCCTTCCCCAAACTTTGCCAGGTGAAGGATACCGGTTCTGCTCTACAGGACACACAGTGGTGGCCTCTCACTTACACAGCACTTAAGCAGGAAATCCCAGATAACTTGACTCAAGGCAAGAACTTTTTTTTTTATGAAGCAATGGAATTAGAAAGTCCAATCAATGATGCGTTATACAGAATTGTGTCAATGAAAGTGGCTTTTGCAGAAGAAAAAAATAATATTTTTCATTAAGGCTGAAAAAGTTGGTGGCGTGGTCCCAGTAACCTAGGCCGACCAAGAATTTTTGCGTCAAAATTTTCCCTCGATATTTTAAGGTAAGTGATGTAAGTTAGTCATGATTCTTTGTATACTTCTACTACTAGGAGATGTTTGGGAGAATTCCTCTGTACGTAAAATAAAATCATGAAGGTAGCTATGATTGTTGTGTCACCCAGAGCCACTTCAAGGACACTCAGTAATACGAAGACCTACTTGCTTGGTCCAGACTTACCGAACAATGTAAGAACAAAAAGTTCTGGGACATACAATAGTGACCACTCTTCTGATCATCTTGATTGGACCCAATAGAATTTTATTGTAAGTGTAACTCTGCTCAAAAAGGACAGGAACAAAACCAATTTTTTGGACTAGTTTTGTTTTTGGAACACACACCTCGTCACCTTAGGACATGTTCAGAGGGGGGGGACAGTGGATACATTGGTAGAAGAATGCAAGAGATGGAGCTACCAGGTAGAAGACAAAGAAGAGATTGATGGATGCAGTGAGGGAGTTGGAGTTTGAGTTGAAGATAAAGAGGACGGAGGAAGGAAATTGTTGAAAAAAACAGACCATCAGAAAAAAATTGAAAAAGACCTCAGGGACATCGAGCTTCCCTGAGGCACCAGGTGGGTGGCCCACAGCCTAACATAACCACATGTCCAACCGTGCCACCACTCACAAACTTAAATTTAATAACGTCCTGAAGAAGCTAGTTTTACATTAAACATATTTTTTAACTTGGACGTTAATGGACGTCTTTTTTTTTTGCAATTAACTTTTTTCTGTAAGTTTAACAAAAGTCTAACTATGAACGTATGATTGTGTAGTTCTGAGTCCTGGGTTTCACCATCTCAAATAGAACAAAATTTTAACTCTTTCATTATACACATTAAATTTAAGAAAAAAAATCTGATCTATTAAACTTGTTGAAAAATTAAAGTCAATATATTAAACCTAAAAGTTCTTTTCTACTCACAAAAAAACACATTACACACAGCCAACCCTATAGTACTGGCTGTGTGTGTCAGTAGACGTATCACAGTTTCATGGCTACTGTAACAGGCTGATAGACCAGACTGCAGACCACAACATCTGTAAAAATGAACGTTAAATATATCAAAGACACCGCAAAAGAAATACATTCTCTTGTCACATCGGCGTATAAGCGAGCAGAAAGGGTTGAACATAATTAACTTCACATGCTGCTAAAGTGAGATCTGGCATAGAGACGACAGCTCCGCACAGATAGTGACATTCCAAACTGCACCTAATATACAGTGGCCAGTGATGGGCAGCACCGACCGCATGAATGGAGGGGAAAGGTATTTACACAGAATCCTTTGTATTCCACAAAATGGACAAAACAGATTCAGGAAAAAAATCTGATCAAATTCTATTTCCAAGGCTAAAATTAATCAAATTGATTGTGATGAGGAGCTGACAACTCCTGGTGTTTCAAGCTGGTTGCCCCTTAAATCACAGCGTTGGCTGGGTGGTGAGTGAAGAATGAACAACATCTCTATTGTGCATAACTCCAACCAAGTAAGGACGGACAACATCTGGTTATTTATGGCCAACCACGAAACATGTTTCCAATGTGTCTCTGACACTGAAACTAACTGAGCGGTTATTGGCACCAACTGCGGTGTTGGGATGTGATTCAACGTGTCAATCATGAGAGGTAAGCTGAGGATCGCTAGCTTTATTCATGAGGTGAGGGTAAACTTTTACAAAGCTGCAAACTTCTGTCCTTTTAGAATGAGGACGGTATGAGACAACTGTCTCCGATTGGTACATAATTCCTTATAAATGATTTTTGGAAGGATACATAGATGAATGGATAGACAGACAGACAGACAGATAGATGGAGATCCTTTTGGGGAATTAAGGATATACACAGTAGGTGCAATGCCTAGTCAGTCTAGTCCAGGGGTGTCAAACATAAGGCCCGCGTGACAGAAGCGGCCCGCAAGGTGGTTCAGTCAGGCACGCAGAATAGTTTGAAAGCGAAAAAAAATGCATAAGACAAGGATTTTTTTTTTTTATTATTAAATGCAATTCAAGAATTATCCGCTAGGGGCACTGTTTTGGTCAGAGTAGAAGACAAGACGCATCCCTGGACAGACCAAACAGCAGCCGTTATCAATACGCCATCTGATGCTTGTCATGACGTTGTTTCTGACCTGGTCCCTTCCTTCCCGCTACAACCTCATTAGCCAAAATGTCGTTATCAAGACGCACGGAAAACCTTTGTGCTTGGTGTGTTCGCAACCAGTTTCGGTATCTACGAAATATAATATTCTGCGCCATTACGAGACTCATCACTGAGAAAAATATGACTGCTAAGGACAACTGAGAAGAAAGTAGCTCAACGAATCGCTGGCGGAAAAGAAAAACACGATATTTTGGTTAATTATAGCTGAGTATGCTATCATTTTAATGGTCCGGTCCACTTGACATTTGCCCAGACCTTATATGGCCCCATATGTGAAATGGGTTTGACACCCGTGGTCTAGTATCTAGCTGGAGTCTTTCCTGGAGTGTGACCATTATTTATTGTTGAAAAAAACTGTATAAAAGCATAAAATCATCACATTGTCCTTTGCTACTCAAAGTACAGCTCAATGCTGACGTTCATATATTTATATTTAAAGATTCAAATCTAATTTTACACCTAAAGAGAAGCAACTCAAAAATGTCCGACATTATGAAAATAAGCAGATCAAACTGCTTCAGGACTTGATTTGCTGACTTTGGGAATAGTTTGGGATTCAATGTGAAGGCTGAGTGTTTACACAGTACTTATAAGGGCCGGCTGTTCCGTATCCCTATATAACCCTGCTCATTCCTTATGATCTGCTCAGTCCCTTTAATTGTTTCACGTATTTTACTTGAAAACCGAGACAGGCCCTGAATCTTTGGAACTTCCTGTCAAAGAAAGTACAACAACAGCAGTCTCCCGATGAATCTGAAACGTCAACATTTTTCGTCTTTACATTTTCCTTTTTACGTTGATATTTTTATCCATAAATCACATATTTTGTTCTAAGATATGTCAATAGTAAGACCTTATATTGTGGCCTTTGCAACAATTTCTTTATTCCTTCCGTTTCTGTGCACCTTGAATGAACTGAACTAGTGTATAGTTGTCAAAAACCAGATCTGGGAATTGGATTTTTTTTTCTTTTCTTTGTTTCGGGATTATTCCCTCGCGTGCATCACAGCCTCTCTAAGTTGGAGTGGAATCTAAAAAGAAGTAGGGATTAATAAATCATAATCCCAACCTCAGCACTGCTCAGTCACCTTTTTTGTTGTATCTAACACCCCAATTCCCAGCAGGCTGGCCACGGAACAGCATGTAAGAAGTGCGTTTCTCAGGAGAAGGGAAACAAACAGGTGGTGCAAACCTCGGCGGGCCCATCATCTCCACATGAAGCCTCCCTGACTCTGTCCTATCAAAGCGGGTTGTGAGACCTTGCTGCAGTTCCCTGGTAGTCCCTTGCTATGCACACTTAGCAGCCTCTGGGAAAAGAACTCCAGGTGCTCATTGACTTGCATGAAGGCTGACTTTGGTTCTCACGCTGGTGTATTCGAACAACTGATGAGCTGCTATTGATCTCTTGTCGAAGATGCCTTTTCTCATGTTAGAAGAAGATTACGTAATAAGTACCGGCAAGAAATGAATTTTAACCAATTATCTTTGTCCGTGCTGAACGGTATTTCGGCTGGCTAGCATCGAACGCTATCTGCAGTGTGCAAATGTAGGAAAAGAAGTAGAACCCTATTACCCAGGAGTGCCGCAAGATGCCCGGCATAAGTTAGATGCTGCTTGCTTTCAAGGACACCGGGGATCCCAAGGTACTTGTTGAAGAAAAGGAATATTATTAACCCCGGTGGCACGGCTCCCCATTTCTTTACATTTTACAGGCAGAAACGTCAAACCATTATATTACAACATTTCTCTGAATGGTGAAAGCTAATTTGACTTGGGAAAATTGCTCTGCGTAAGGTCAAAACAATGCCACAACAATGGCGGAAATGGGGCATCGTAAAAATAACTAGACAGGGGAGGAAACTTCAGCAACACAAGCTGTTCTTTTTTTTTTTTCTAGGCCAGTGTGCACCAGCTTGCCATGACTAGACACTTGTCTAAGTTAAAAAAGGGAAGTAGCACACTTTCACTTCAAAGAAAAGCCAGGTAGGAGTCGATAGATCCAAAACTTTTTTTTTTTTTTTTTTTCTTTTTTCCCCCCTCGTCTCTACTGTTCACTTTGGGAAACTTTGTAGAAGACCTTGAAAATTCTGAGATGACAAATGTGTTTCTCTTGCAAACCAATTTTAGCAGCACCTCTAAACCTGAGCGGAAGTATTTGAAGCCCCACCGGTGATCCCTGAGAGTTCTTTACATCCAAGAACTGTAAGATCCTTATTAACAAATACTCTGTTATGGGCCGTACTTCAAACAGGGGCTCCAACAAAGCTACAAAAAAACGGTCACTATTTTCCCCGAAAGTCATTCTTTTTTACATTTTTTTTTTGATTCGAAGGGATTTGCAAAATCCAATATGTTCAATACAAAGCAATTATTTGATTGAAATACATTTTTAAGGAGGACAACATGGACACCTTGTCCTTGGATGTCGTCATCTATCAGTTTTGGAGATTTCATGTCCAGGTTAAAAAAATGTTTCTTAAGGTGGTCTAGCTGGGGCAGTTTGTGGCGTAATGGTTAGGGAAGCGGACTAGGGTTTGCAAGGCCCTTGGTTCGAATCCCCCCTACTGCCAAGTTACCACTGAGGTCCACTGAGCAGGGCACGTCCCCAATGACAAGGAGTTTGCTTTCCTTCCTTCCTTTCGGCTTGTCCCTTATTAAGGGGTTGCCAAAACGGATCAACGTTTTCCATCTCCTTCTGTCCTCTGTATCCTCAACTGTAACTCCAACAACCTCCATGTCCTC
This sequence comes from Paraplagusia blochii, assembly GCA_016785265.1. Lineage (NCBI taxonomy): Eukaryota > Metazoa > Chordata > Actinopteri > Pleuronectiformes > Cynoglossidae > Paraplagusia > Paraplagusia blochii. The sequence continues at coordinate 781,095 of JAFBJS010001256.1, forward strand.
CCTCACTGCATCCATCAATCTCAGCCTTGTCTCCTACCTGGTAGCTCCATCTCTAGGATCATTTTTCTCCCAATGTGTCTACTGTCCCTCCTCTGAACACAAATGTTTCTTAAGGTGGTCTAGCTGGGGCACTTTGTGGCGTAATGGTTAGGGAAGCGGACTAGGTTTTGCAAAGCCCTTGGTTCGAATCCCCCCTACTGCCAAGTTACCACTGAGGTCCACTGAGCAGGGCATGTCCCCAATGACAAGGAGTTTCCTTCCGGCTTGTCCCTTATTAAGGGGTTGCCAAAACGGATCAACGTTTTCCATCTCCTTCTGTCCTCTGTATCCTCAAATCTAACTCCAACAACCTCCATGTCCTCTCTCACTGCATCCATCAGTCTCCTACCTGGTAGCACCATCTCTAGGATCATTCTTCTCCCAATGTGTCTACTGTCCCTCCTCTGAACACAAATGTTTCTCAAGGTGGTAAACAGGTCAATAGGTAGGACATTTTGTCATTCTCTGGAGAATGTTTGGAAATATCCGTCTTTTTACGCCAAGCTTGGAGAAATAAAACAAGATGAATAACCACGTTGCTCATCTCTGGTTATTATATATTGACTTCTCTGAGGCTTCTACTCAAAACAGAAGAGAGCCGCCTTTGACAAGTTCTATCATCACATCTTTGTCACAGATTCAGCTGGGTCTTACTTTTGGTAACTTTTCAAAAATGAACATTTTTTTTGGTGTAGTTCCATCTAATTATTTTTCCTTCTCCAAACCTGAAAGAAACTCTTCAGTCGAGAAAGAAAACCAGGTTTTGATCTGGTGCAATGAATGTTCTCCAGAATTCTACAGAGAATAAATTTCCTTATTGCGTTGTTATTGTTATGTATTAACAATTTTTCGGAATCGTTTATGACCTTGCCGTGTTTGTATACTGTCCCGATGGTCGTACGTAACAGAAACAAACGATACTGAAAGGCTGATGAAACAGCTGTGCTCTTACACTTGTCTTTTCCTGTATAGGACATGGCAGTATGACAATATCCTGTCTCCCATCCTTAGTGGCACAAGACTCTGGAGCTCCCCTATAATTAACCCTGGCTTAGCTCCAGCCCAGGTAGAGCAGAAGAGGAGGCCTGCTGACTGCCAGCATGTCTGGCAGACTCCAACCGTTCCCCAAACCTGGAGACGATCCGGCACAGGAGACACTTTGACACTCTCTACCGCATACGCGGTGGACTCAGTGGAGCTCCAGCCAACAAAACCCATCTGTGGAAGTCATTATTAGATCAGTGCTAAAGACTCAAGCAAGAAGCTCCACACTGACACTGCAGCAGATATACCACTTAGCTGCATGTGTGCGACATCACTGTTCCTTTGGCTTTGACAAGGATCATATATGGTCCACGCACAGATGGAGATTTTAAAATACACAGAAGGGACGTGACACTAAAACAGGGTTGGTGCTCAGACTACATCAAGAGTCTCAAACCCGCGGCCCGTGGGCCATTTGAGGCCCGTGGAACGATATTTTGTGGACCCTCGAACATATTCGACATGTTAGTCCCTCTCTCTACTTGTTGATGAAATGTACAAAAATTCCGACTGGAAAAGTTCTTCTTCAATAAAAAGGAGAAATTTCAAAACAGGGGTCTCAAACATGCGGCTCGTGGGCCAGTGATTGCACTTGAAGCGATATTTTGCGGCCCCCACCTTAATGTGGAAGTTGAATTTATAATAATATAGATTTGTTTTCTACATTTTATGGAAAATCCTATAGTTCTCAAAACTCTGATCCACAGCCTCCTTCTGGTTCAGTGCTGTATTACACAAAATATATGGAAAACTGATGTTTTATTTTTATTATTATTTTTTGTATTGAACACTGAAAGATGACACGGCCCTACAGTGAAACAATAGTGTGGGTGGGGGCCCTCAACTAATTTGAGATTGAGACCCCTGTACTACATGTTAATATTTATATGTAATCTATTACATTCATGCACATCATCTTTCAGCTATTTTGGCTTGGAAAATACTTATTATATACTTCATATATTATGTTCTATTTAGACATATAAAGGCTTATATATATATATATACATATATATATAATAAACCAGTGAAAGTAGGGAATGTGTATAGGCTGACAACACACTATTGTTAAAGGGTATTGTGTAGACGAGTGCAAAAAAAATAAAAATAAAAATGTGTATACAGGCTGTGTTGATATATGGGAAAAGTAGGGATTCAGCCGATATTGTACAGTGTAATGACACCTGGAAGGAAGGATTCCCTGAATCTGTCCGTCTGACAGCGCAGCTGGAGCAGCCTGTTGGAGAAGACACTCCGTTGTCTGTCTACAGTCTGGTGGAGAGGGTGTTCATCATTGTCCATGATGGCCAACAGTTTGTTATGTGTACCATATATATTTTTTTTATTATTTTTTTGCTTTATGTAAATCTACAGCTCCACCGCTGACGCTTGATGCTAATGATTTTTTTGGTTCAATCAAGTCAGCAGCATCAGCTTCCCTCATGTCCAACGCAGGAGCTCATTTGTCATCACTCGATCATTTCTAAATAAACACACTTGCAGTAATTTACCATCATTAAATCCGCAATTATGAGCTGTCACCTTCTAATAGACAGTGACTGATTTCCGTGGATTTATTTTTTTATTTAAAGAGGAGAAAAAATATTCTGTGTCACTCCTGGTTTTTCCAAACAAATCTTTTAGTCGGGCATCAGATAATCGTCGGCATCATGCTGTCACACATATTCAGGTTAAGACTGCCCTTCGTGCTATTGTCCATCCATCCATCCATTACATCCATCCATCCAGGTCTCCACGACTGCCACCCAAATCACACTGCAGCATATCACCCCCTCATGAAACTTCCTGCCCTAGAAGCAAACCGTCTTAACTGGGATTCCAACCTGCCCTGGAGGTGAACCCTGAAGTTACACACAGATGACAGAGAAGCTGCAACTCCTGTCCCTGGTGCCTTTGTTTACAAGATCATTCATTCATTCATCATCTTCTGCTTGTCCATTGCCAGTGTAGGTGTAGCTGGCACCACCCAAATCACATTGCAACCTATTAGGCTCACTAGTTATGTGGGTTGGGGCCAGTGTTGGGACTAACGCGTTACTTGTAACACCGTTACGTAAGTATACTACTTTTCTCGGTAACTAATAACGCCCATTCAGTAACGTTATTGTTACTGCGGTGTAAAGGGACTCGTTACTATCTGTGGTCCAAATGGACGGTTTCTCCCGTCCACGGAGAGAGGACTGTGTGTCAGTGGAGCCTGTCTCCAGCCTGTCAGTGTGTGTATGTGGTAACTCTCACAGTTATGAGTGAAAGACGGCCGTGCACACTCACTGAACCCATGCGTTGAAAAGGAGCGATGATTGGTTTGACATAGGTTAACATTTCAGGCTAAGCTAATCAGAAAGAGACCTAGGCGGGTCTCACACGCACAAGACGCGGTACAGCAGCACACACCCACAAGCAAGACGACGGCAAGTGGCAAGTTGAGGTTACAATAAAGATGTTTGTCAAAATGTCTAAACATCTATGTTGTTTTGATTGTACCACTACATTTCATTATTATAGTTGCTACAGAACACAACACTTAAGTAAAGTAACTAGTTATTAGATACTTTTATAATTTAGTAACTAGTAACGTAACTAGTTACTTTTTCAGAGCAGTAACTACTAAAGTAATAAGTTACTTTTTTTAAGTAACTTGCCCAACACTGGTCGGGACAGTGCTATGCTCATAGCAACCTCAATGGCAACCTGGCAGCTGGTGGATTCGAACCCGAAGACCCAAGTCCGCTTCCTTAACCACTAGGCCACCACTGTTGCCCGTTTACTAGTTAATATGTTAAAAACAATGAACAGCACACACTGAGTTCTAGTCTCTTAGACGTGAAATGATAACTAACAGAAGTTGTTGGGGTTATCGTGCAGAAAAATTATCATTTTTGTTCAAAGGTTTCCTATGGTTTCACCACAGACTCTAGTTGTACTTGTCATAGTTCAGCATGTTTCTAACATGTATAAATCGTTCCATAGAAGACAATAAACCTGTACAGTCGTTAGGGGTCGAACAAAATCCAAACGGATGACACAGGTTGAAACCACACCGTGCACCTCAAATCAGCTGGGCACAAAATACCCTTCTGTTCCTACTGTCACCTCCTGGTACCTTCACGCTTTGTGGATATATCTGGCAGGGAGGGGGAGTAGAGAGAGAGAGAGAGAGAGAGAGAGAGAGAACCAGAAACCGGGGACTGAGGCCGAGGAGCCTGGATAAATTAGCCAAACCACTTAGGTGATTTCAACTAAAATTAGCAGAGCTGCCTGTGGGCTCCATCAATTTTGAACTTGCTCAAACTCTGACAAGCGTGGGGGAACTTTTTCCCCCCGGTCGGGTGATCCAGGAGCCCCCCTCTGCATGTCTCTCCTACTTCCCTCTCCTTCTTGCTTCCTCTTTCTCTGCTTCTGCGAGCAACAGCGATAGTACAGTACATTCTATTGTGTAACTTTATGACTATTTCTCTACCACTTCATTAATAAAACCACTCAAAGGTAAAATCTTTATTTTTTCTGACCTTTTTTAACAACAGTGCAAAATAAAAATCCTACGAATTGTGCAGGGATTAATTCACACTTCATATAATGTATAAAAATGAATTGCAGCAGCTGAGAAAACTGAAAAAAAAAAAAAAAAAAAATAGAAAATGTAAAAGAACTGCTACATCGACAGTAAAACACGAAAGCAAAATGTGGATGTGTCA
>JAFBJS010001257.1:0-19330 GCA_016785265.1 Paraplagusia blochii
TTCTATAAGGTACAATGGTGTGATTGGACTTTGGTGTGCTCTATCCTACATTTCAATTGGACCTTTTTTATTAAATCTAAAGTAAAATGGTCAGTTATATGTCAGTATTTTAGTATTATAAATTAAATTAGGAGCAAAATAGGATTTTCTTAAAATACTTACTTAATTTAGAGACACTAGGAATAGGTAGAAGAAGGCAGAGTTGGAGGGGGCAGAATTAAAGATTTCTTAATTAACCTTCAAGTTAATTATTTAGTATGTCACATACATTCCTGATTTTATTTTAGATGTTTTAGTTAACACTGCAAGTTGCAACCCAAGAAAATATGTTGGTGTATTACTTTATGATGTTTTGATACAGATTGAAGACATTCTGATTCTGTTTGCAACTGTTGTTACTCTTATTGTAGTAATACTTAATTACAATACTGATATATGTATACATTTAATATTTTTAAAACAACATTGGTATCATTTCTAAATTTAGTATTTACTACTGTTGAATTGTTACTTTTTTCCTTTTGAAGGATCGTGTGAGAAGTGCAGCAGAAAACAGCCATAAGCAGGAGAAGAGTGGAAACTCCTCCTCCTCCTCCGCCTCCTCTGCAGGCTTCACACTGGGCAGACCCAGGGCCCTTGGGAATAGGGAGGTCCCAGAGGAGAATGGAGTTCCAGGTAAAAGATTTTCTGCAAAAAAAACCCCACACAAATAATTATCCACTAAATTCAAAGGCATTTTTGAATGTTAAAATCTGAATTTATTTATTTTTGTCTTATTCTGGTGTGTTCTATCCCTGTTAGAAGAGCATGTATGCCTTCTGGACTGCATATCGCTGGACCTACAGGAGATGGACATCTTTGCCGCAGAGCGTCTGCCCAGACAACAGCTTGACTGTGATGGCAAACCTTCTGACAGCTCTGACCTCATCTTTCCATCTTACTCTGTGCGCCGCACTGGAAATAACCTGCTCAAGGAACGATGTCGCCTCAAGCTTAAATTGGAACGAAACCTTGACAAGTATGTTGTCATTTCAAATATGTTATTTATTTACAGTTGGGATTTTTCTGGAATTTTGCTTTGTGAGGTTATACACAAGGTTTTAAACAATACAAGCTCTGTCAATCCAAAGATAAATGCTACAAACATCAACAGTTGATGTAGCAAAGATGAAATGTAATAACCTCATGGTTTATGTGCTCTCATTTACTGATGCAATTAGGGAGATGAGCCATGCAGTACCAGATATGTCCATTCATGGCAGTCTGTCATCAGTTCACTGTTGTCTGGACTTGGAACATTACCGGCTGATCAGAAGGTTACTGGAGCAAAACCTGGGCGAGCCTGTGGAAGAATTCCTGCGACCCTACAACCTGCAGGATCCCAGCACCTACGTATGCAGATTTAAAACAATCTAATTAGTGTTTAATATTTAATTTCAATATTCCATCTATTTTTAAATGAATGAAACATTTTTGGAGGAACTAATATAAACTTACTGTTACTTACTTAATACTTTTATAATAGTATATTTAGTGTTTTTTTTTTTTTTTTTTTTTTTTCAAAAATATTTTTTTTTTTTTTTTTACAAAATTATATGTTTTTGCTTATTCCCTACCATGTGCTCTCTTAAGACCGTGTTAAGTGGAGATGTTTACACTACCTTTTCCTTCCTGGTGGACATGATGGATGTCAGTCTGGAGATCTTTAACAGACCAAACCCCAGAGAACAGAAACGCTCATTGGCAAGGTGAAACCGCAGGAAGATTTATTCAGGCTGATTTATTACAATGACACATAGAAACTTTGATATGATTTTCCTGTTAAGGTACAGCTGTTCTGTTTTAGAATTCTGACTTCAGTGAGACGTCATTTAAGATCTCCTTGTCCGTGTTTATTTGCAATGAACTATGAATTTAAAAGATCTTTCTGTTTTATTGATGGAAAGATCACTGTATGGAGCCTTCAAATCAACATCTAGAAACAAAAGAAGAAAAAATCCATAGAATAATTTAGAAAATCACTTCATTAAAGCTCATAGGCTCAATAAGCCTGAAGCACAATTCAATATCTCCTCCTATAACTACATTACTGTTTAATTCAATAAATCAGAGCAGTTGAGACATGTACCGTAATTTCATTGAAATATAAATATTGCCATCAAATATGTCTTTAAAATTGATTACTTTAATCAAGAAATAATATAATTTCTCACTTGTTTCTTCAGGTTTGACTTTATGAAGTCTAAGTTGCTATTTGAGAGTTATTCCAATAGATCAAAGTCTGTCAACTTGGTGTCTCACTCCCTGCTGGCGCACGACACCCGCTACACTGGCCTGAACAAAAGATCGGCCGCTGGAACAAAGCACAATGTCTACAACTGTATCCTTCAGCCGTCAAAGACAGGAGCCAACAGGGCCACACTGCAGCTGGAGCTTCACTACAGGTATCATTGCAGCATATTTCATTTTAATCCAGTTCATTTTACAAGACACAGAGGCACAGATTGCAGAAGTATTTATTACATAGTAAGAAGGTAATATGCCATCCCTGCAGATCCACACGTGACTCCTCCTGCTTCACTGTTGTCCTCAACAACCTGAGAGTCTTCCTCATTTTCGACTGGCTCCAACTGGTTCGGGATTTCCTGAGAATGCCCGTTGAAACGGTACCTGGTTATAGTCAACAATGTTGGCCCAGTACCAACAGCACTGACTCTGCCATCTCCAGCACCATCACCACAGGGGCTGTCATGCCAAAAACAGTCAAGAGTGGCGTGGTCACAAAGAGGTCCACAGTGCCAGTTACCCAGGAACACTGTCTGGAAATCAAGATAAATGTCACAGGTCTGAAACAAAAGTAACACGTAGTGAATGTCTTCATTGCTGTAGGCGTTATTATTTATTGATATGAAAATACTGTTCTTTGTTCCTCAGGCACAGAGTTTGTTGTGGTTGAGGACTCATCATGTCCAGATACAAATGCCATTATTCTGAAAGGAACTACTGTTCTCACATACAAACCACGTCTGCTGGACAGACCCTTCTCTGGCAGCCTTGCTGGAATTGAGGTAACAATATGTAACATAGCTTAAAAATCAGGACATTTTCAGGGACTTTTAAATAACCCTACTGCTTTTACTATAGAAAAAAAACAATTTGGTTATTTAAATTTATGTGTCTTGTCTACCTCAGGTGTTTTCTTGTCGACTTGGCAATGAGCAGGAGACAGCACTGTCCATCATTGACCCCGTCAATGTACAGGTGGAGTTGTGTGGAAGTCCAACATACCAAAGTAGCTCCGGTTTACTGGATGCGTTCAATGTCGAGGACATTCCACCACTGCTGGAGGTAAAGACTGGCTTTGGCGTCCTGAGGCCCGTTTTGTGTAAATGTTTTTTTTTTTTGAAAATCTGTTGTTCACTGGATCTCAGTTTTTTCTTACATTAGGAATTTTAGATGGATCCGTATAGATTTGAAAACCTTAGATTTCCATGTTTCCATGACAGATTCAGTTCCCTGTCCTGGATATCAGACTGTCTTACAATGACATTCAACTCTTTTTGGCCATTGCCAAGTCCATACCAACTACAAGCACACCAACTGCACCACCACTGATCTCTGAAGAGACTGCAGACTCTGGGAGTGCAGCCCATACTAGTTCTGTCGTAACATCTAAAGAAAGTATCAGAAAGAAGACTGAAGCCCGTATTGGTAGGTGCTAAGTAAAGCCATAATTACTTTTTAAATTAAAATTTTCTTATTTGTAAAATTGACCAAATGCAACCATTTTTTTTTCTTAACTTACAGAAGGACAACTCACTCGATTACAAGACCTTGGCTTCAGGAAAGAGGACTGCATAAGGGCTTTGATCCATTGTAAAGGTAAGATAATTCTCTTAGATAGTCACTCAAGTGTTCATTTCATTATTATAATGAAAATATAATGAAATTGACTGATTATTTTTAACAATAAAAAACAATGCATTGTCCTCAGGTCAGCTGGATCAGGCAGCCACCTGGCTCCTGGAGAATGCAGAGAACATCTCAGGTCTCCCAAGATCTAGGTGTGACTCTGATTCCAGCAGCCACTCTGCTCCGCTGTCTGGGGTGGAGGTGAAAGCTGAGAGTGTCTGCATCTGTTTTATCGATGATTGTCTTGACTGTGACATCCCACTGGCTGAGATCACATTTTCTAGTAGGTCTTTAACGGAACCAAATGTGCAAAAACAACAAAAAGACTGATAGCCTTATAGCACAGTTTCAGAATAATTGGAATGAAAAAATAAATAAGGAAAATCAGCAGTTTGTCTGTTATTGCAGGGCTTTATGTACTACAGCGCATCGGCTCAACACAGGAAGGAAACTCCAGCTTCACACTATCTGGAGACTATTACAACAGGGAGCTGTCAGGTAAGACAAAGACAAAAAAAGACTGAAAAAGAGACAAGCCTAATGGAAAAGAAGAATAATAAAAATCTGACATTAGAAAATCCAGTTTCTTTGAGTTACCATCATGTTACAGTATTTAGTAACATTCCAGGGCAGTGAATCGGTGTTCATCAGTGACTAAGGACTATGAACACGTTAATGTTTTTTGAAGGATGACAGGCCTTCCTGTATTTATAGCCTTTTGCTAGAATCCCAAAATAAACACATTTTAATGTGACAGTGAAACTATTAATGTGTTTCCAGGCTGGGAGCCCTTCATCGAGCCCTGGCCTTGCTTCTTGTCTTGGCAACACCAGGCTGCTGGTCGTCTTCATCCTCCAAGACTCAAAATGTCAGTTCGAGCCAAGCAGAGACTGGACATTAACATCACCTCTGTCCTGCTGGGTGAGTTTGTGACGTTCTCTAAAATTAATTTGCATCACCTTGCAACAACACTATTTTACTGAATATTTTCATTTGAAATGTGTGTTTTTCAGAACAATACAACACCACCAAGAGCTCTTGGATAGCTGACTACTGCCGTGAGGAAGAACAGAGCCCACAGACTTCACCTCCACCCTGGATGGGGTCTTCAGTGGATCCTCCTACCTTTGTACAGAGTGAGTGCTGTTTGTAAACGTGTCTGTGTCCAGACTGCTGCTGCAATCTTTCTTATGTATGTTTGGAGAAAGGCCAGCCTTTATATAGGTACTAACATGTGTATCTATAGTAACAAATGTGAGACCTCCACCCTATTATCACAACAGATGTCTGATGATCTGATCTGTCTCTCTCAGATCAGATCTCTGATCTGATGAACTACTCAACACAGTTTTTAATTATTTGCAAGTTGTTTAAGAAAAACAGCACAGACTTGAATATGTAAGATATTATATTATATATATATTGTATAACCAAAATTCACCCTTTCAATATCAACCCACTGTATTTGCCATGCTCAGGTTGCTATGCTCAAAAAAATACCATTAACATAGTGGTCTTTTGAATTGAAGCATGAACGTTCACCTTCTGTAAAGGTACTGATCTGCCATGGGGAGAATGATGACGGTCTAACCCTGTTGTGTGTTCCTTCTGCATGTGTCTCTGTTGTGTTCCCTCTGTCTCTCTCATGTCAGGTGCTCCTCTTTCTCACCTTAGAACAAGGAGCACAGCCAGCTTGACGTGCCTCGAGCAGCACAATCGCTCCAGAGGTACAGTTTGGAGTTTGACAGCCCAGTCGGGGGCCGACTGTACTTTGGTGCTTATTCTTGTACAGTACATTCCGTTGCAGAACCTGTGCAATGTGGGTCATTTGTTTTGCCATGAGGGCTCTGATGGATAATGCAATACACTCAAAAGGTTTTTTTTTTACTTTAAAAAGTTAAAAGCTGATTAAAAGTTAACAATATTGAAGAGTTTGTCCAACAATATACACTCAAATTGACATGAAGAAGTTTAATCTTTTTATTAAGGGTTATTATTAAGTGTTTTAGTTAATGTAAAAAGGTCTGTTTATGAAAAGTCAGTGAAGTTCCAGGTTCTTAACAAACACCTGCATTCCATACTGACTGCTAGATTATCAGCCAAAGACTAGTAAAGATAATGAATGTGGCCTAATCCTGAAAGAATAGATGCGTCTATGACTTAGGTGCCAGTTCTAACAACATGTTTATGTTTTATAACCTGCCAAAAGTGGGGAATTATAATAAACCTGTCCCTGGGTGTCTTTATGCATATGTGCATATGGTTTAATGGCTGCTTATTTGCTCAGTCCTTCATGTTGTTGGTTCACATAGTACAGCATCTGCCAAGGAATGTAAATGCATAAGCACAGCTGTACAACAGGAGTCTTTTAGTCATCAAACACTGCTGTCACCCAATAGTTTAAGGGTTCATATGTCCATTCTCTTGTCCATTATTGAGAGCTGCACTCACATGCAGGGTGTGTCTCAAGTCGATCGGCTGCCGTAAATCTGAGATTATACTGTACTACGTAAATAATAATTTATTATAAGGATATTGCAAGACATTAAGATTTAGCTAATTATATAAAGTCATTATATATTTTTTGTGCTAGAGTTCTAAGGGCCCATAACATTGACAGAAAAGTAGATGTTTTTTTTTTTGCTAAAATTGATCCACACTTCAAATCAACAGCAAAAGTTTTTTTTGGCCGATTTCTTCTTAAATTTTAATTATTTAGTTTTGATGCTTTGAGACTTTGACTAGACCATTATGAAACTTTAACATTACTGCTTCAAAAACTACTTCTTTACCACCTTCTGCTGATCATGCCAGCACTTCTTCAGGTCCAGAACCTCAGCTGACAAGCAGCTGCCCCTTCAGTTTGATCGGTGCTGTTCGGTTCACCTGTGTTATCTTTCTTTCAATGCCTGGAGGCTGTATCTCTTTGTCTTTAAAGCTTAGTTTCTGTTTTACCTGGAGAACAGATGATGACAGTTTTTCCAGACAATAGACTCACTTTCACCTTGAGAGAACCAGTCTGTCTGGGTCCACAACTATGGAGTCCTGGATCTAAAGTCTGATCTAGTGTCTGCCTTTCTATAAGGCTCAGTATGATCTTCCATCATTCAGACCATAAAACTTGGTGCCACTATGAGAGGTTGAGTCTGTCCTTAGTATGACTTTAATAAAGCTTAAATGTGTCTTTCACAGTATTAGAATATACTGTATTAATCTGACTGTGTGTTTTGTCTGCCACATTCCCAATGCACGTATTTTTCCCTGCATGTGCCTTTCTTGTATCTTTTTTTTTTTTTTTTACAATTGCCTGAGCATCTTGGGACTTTTTGCACATTCTTCTTTCCAGCTTGTCTAACTGATGTTTGTACGGGGGTCGAAACATTTCAATTGACCATTTTAGATTATTATTTTAAAGGATTATTGTACATATTGCTGGGAAAACAGGAAAAGTAATTGTTAATTTTTTGAGACTTCTTTTTATACATTGTATTGTGTTTTTTTTGTTTGTTTTGTTCTGTTGTTTCTACATATAATTTGATTATTACTCATTGGTATATAAAATCATCGTTTTGTGATATACAGCACTCAAATGAAAGTCTGTGTACAACCAAACAAAGTGCTTCAGTTAGTAATCATGCGTTTGTTAATTTTATATTTAAACCCAAATCATGCTGTTGCCAGTACGCTGTAAAGTATGTTTTATTTTTGTTGGTGCTGTATTACAAACTGTTTGTTACGCTCTCGCTGAGTGATCACTTTATAAGGAACACCTACTTAATGATGCATTTAAAAAGTTGTGCTTTCAGCTAATTATAATGGAGGAAAAGTGAAAACAGGCATCAGAGTGTTGTAGAAAATTGTTGTTTTTGCTGGCTTACTCTGTGGATTGGAGGTGGTCTGATGTTCTTTTATTATGCATGAAGAAGACCTGTCAGAACCTCCAACAGTTCAAACAATGGTGTGGATGATCTAAATCTAAGGCTATGGTGAGGACCAAATCCATACTAGACCAGTCAGGAACATTAAGAGATGAACCAATCATATATTGGTGCTCTTATTGGTGTTCCTAATAAAGTGCAGTAAATTGGTGATGTTGGTCCAAAAGCCAAGCCACACATGATCTTATTGTGAATATGTGTTGTAAGTTGTGTTATGTGACAATGCTGGCTTTGGCTTCCCATTGTATTTTCTGTTAATAATCCCAGTACTCATGCTGATATTTTCTTGTAAGGATTTAAACCTTGCTGAAGCATATCAATTTTTTTTTATATTTGTCTCTACAGATGTCAAACTGTCCAAACGGAGACAGCCCTTTGTACCATACGCCCTGCGGAACCATACAGGATGTACGATGTGGTTTGCTACTCTGACTACGACTCCTACACGGTGAGAAGAATCACAACTTTGTTATGATAGTGTGCAATGATATTATGCACATTTCTCTTTAATTGCCATCCCCTGACATAATTAAAGTCAAAATAAGTATAAAATTATAGATTTTTTTTTCTCACATTCACCTGCAGAGTGGCTCTGTCACACAGCAGTAGCGCCGACTCTATCTCGGATATGCATGGCACGGGATCTGATGACCCCCACAATGTGAGCCAGTGGAGGGAGGTGTTGCCGGGAGAAGAGATTCCATTTGAGTTTGAAGCACGAGAGAAACTCAGACATCGGTAAAACACTGCTTTGATCTCTGATCTGACAATCTGAACGTATCGTTCAGGTCAAAAGTTAGCATTTTCAGCTTTGACGGTTTCTTTGGACTGACAAACAGATTGAATGATTAAATTAGTAAATTATGTTTTTTTCCACATCTGTACATTGATTCATGGTTTATGTCTACATTCTTTTAAAGACATACTCATGAGCTGAAACTGCACCAGCTGCTGGTTCGAGTCTGTGGATGGGAACAAGTCAAACCGGTGTCTGTAGACAAAGTCGGCGTCTTTTTCCGCTACGCAGCTCCAGACAGAAACAACTCCTCCAGCACCGTGAGTTTGAAACCAAACAACGTTTATGTGAATCTTTTTATGAGTGTCAAACTTTAATTTATTTTCTCCTTAACATTAAGGTTGGCAGTCCGATTAGCAGAACTAACATCATCCACCCTCATGTTTATGTGAGTACAGTAAGGAGCTGTGTTTGAGGTTAATTCAGTGTTTATTAAACCTAGTGATGCAGAATTACCTGCAGGTGCCGTAGGTGTAAAAAGTATGAATGCAATCATAATGTAAAAATGTAATCACAAAAGTAGAAATAGAAAATTGGTTAAGGGAATATTTTTACAAGCTCATCTTGTATACCAACTACTGTATACTGTATAACATAAATAAATAGTTAAGCCCCTCCTACTTACCCACCGCTTTTGCTGTATAACCCCACTGATCTGAGTTTTTAACCACTTAACCACATTCTCTATTCTTAAGAAACAAAATAAATAAAATCCACAAAAATCAGGACATTTTTGCCAAAATCTCCTACTTAAGGGCACAGGTGCCACCCTCGGCACATACTAAAAATTTGTTTAGCAAATGATTTTTTACTTTCAATTTTTACACATTTAAATCTACCTTGTTTTATGTGTGTGATTATTTTCTTTTCTCCCTCAGTTTTCTGCCCTGCCTCCAGTGAGGGTGGTCTTCTCTATCACAATGGAGGGCAGTGCTAGAAAGGTCATCACTGTGCGTTCTGCTCTCATGGTAAAGAACCGGTTGGACGTCCCCATGGAGGTCAGACTGGACAGCCCGTCAGCACCTGACAGTGAGACACCACTCTACTGTATACATACATAGTCATTTCCAAGGCTCTGCGTCTCTAGTGAACCTCTGCTAGAGCCAGTGTGAGACCTTCCCAAAAGTGGTTGACAAACTATATTTACTCCCAAGTGTTGGGCAACTCATGAAGGTCACAAAAGAACCTCACTCTCCTCAGTTACAGTGTTCAAGACTCTTCCTTAAGACACTAAAATTGGCATTCATGAGAGAAACCACTGCTGTCAAAAAGAACAGAAAGACTTGTCTGTCATTTGCCAAAAAACAACTTGATCCTATTGCCATTTGGAAAAACATTCTGTGGATCAATAAGTCAAAAATGAAAGTTGTTGGATTCTGTGGGACTCGTTATATCAGGCATAAAAATAGCACAGCATTCGATAAAAAGAACGTTATTCCAACAGTGAACTGTGATGGTGGATGTGTGATGGTCTGATACTGCTTTGCTGCCTAAAGAACCTCATTATGTGCTGTGATTAATGAATCAATAACCTCTAATGTCAGCCAGAAACCCCTGACTCAAGAGCTCTTGAGCAGGTCAATGATTTGAAACCCAGCAGCAAGTCTAAAATGTAGGCTTAGGAGTTGACAAGTCAAAGTCTGGCTATTAATCCAATAGAGCTGCTTTGGTGTAAAACTTCCAACAGGCAATTCATGCTTAAAAAACCCCAATGAGGCATTATAAGGAGTTGAATCGATTCTCTTGCTGTTGAGTATGCCTCCACGGCGATGTGAAACACCCATCACCATTTATAGCCAATGCTTGACTTCAATTATTGCTGCCAAAGGTGGCACGATTCGTTATTAGGTGCAGGTATTACCAAGTAATACCTATTGTTGTTAGGTATGGGTGAATAAATGAACACAGAACTCAGGAAGAGTGCAGAAACAGCACTGTTATTTTGTGTTTGTTATCTATATAATACTAGTTATACAATAGTAAGAGTTTAGCACATTTATATTCTGCTTCAGATAATTTCCTGTGTTGCCTACCTAAATGGGAAAGATCATCTGATGAACAGATAAACAGCCGTGAACAGCTTTAGATTTACTTATTTTGATCATTGTTCGTTATCTCTGATTTTGTAGAACCTGTGGTGCTGCCCCCTATCATGCCTGGTCAGGCCCTAGCTGTCCCGCTCCACTTGACATCCTGGAGACTACAGGCTCGGCCAAAAGGCCTTGGTTTATTCTTCTGTAAGGTTCCCATCCACTGGACCAGTGTAGAACGCTACGGAGACGTCAACAGCAGTAAGAGGGAGTGTCAATCAGCGGACTTCAATGTTAAGCAAAACTTCAGGTAAAAACGATCAAGTAACATCTGTGCCTTTTTTTTTCATTCAAGTTGTAGAATTTTTCTAATCCTTCTCTGTTGAACAGGTTTTGTGTTGTAATTAAAAAAGAGAACTACCCAGACCAGCAGCCAGCTAAAACAGTCTCTGGCAGCTCAAAGCAGATCTATCGACAGCCGGGCCACACCATCTACCTGCTGCCCACGATGGTGCTGGCCAACCTGCTGCCAATGGACCTTAACTACTACGTTAAAGGGACGTCCATTAAAGGTTCACTGAAGCCGGGAAAAGAAGCTGTACTTCATGCTGCCGACACCTCTCAGAACATGGAGCTAGGTCAGGATGTTCTCACGGTCTGGTTATTTGTCTGACTATTTTGTAGAGTGTTTCCCTCACTGTTGTTGTGGACTTTGTCTCCCTCAGGAGTGCTGCTGGAAAACTTTGCCGTGTGCAAAGAGCTGCTGATTCCTCCTGGGACCCAGAACTACGTGGTGCGCATGCGGTTGTATGACACCAACAATCGTCTCCTCTGCCTCACTATTCGCATTGTCCTGCGGGCACAGGGGGCGCTCAAGATCCTCATCTCTGCTCCCTACTGGCTCATCAACAAGACTGGTAATGACTGTGTTGTGAGAGTTCTCTGTGGAAATATATTTAGTCATTTGTTCTTAAAACCCCTTTTTTCTCCCACAGGGTTGCCATTAATTTTCCGTCAGGACAATGGCAAAGCCGATGCTGCAGGTCAGTTTGAGGAGCACGAGTTGGCCCGAAGCCTCAGTCCATTACTCTTTTGCTACACAGATAAAGAGCAGCCTGCTATGTAAGTGTATTATTCATTATCGGATTAAGAAAGCCTTAGTCAGGAGACTCTGCCTATAATTAATTCTTCTCTTCTCTTTTTTCTATTTATCCAAGGTGTACTATGAGAATAGGGAAGGGTATCCACCCAGAAGGAGTCCCAGGGTGGTGCCAGGGCTTTTCCCTGGATGGAGGCCGTGGAGTCAGAGCAGTGAAGGTCATACAGCACGGAAACAGGCCTGGCCTCATCTACAACATAGGCAAGTGTGCACCATTTACTGATATTGATCTGCCAGGCTCAGTGTTTATATTAATCATAAAACACAAATTTTAAGTGATTATCAATTGTACTAATTATGATTTTTTTTTTTCTGTTTGATACTTATATAAACTTCCAGTCATTAAGAACATTTTTGTGTATGTATTTTTATAAAACAGTGCATTGAATATGTGTTTAATCTCTGTGGAGACTTAAGTCATTAAATCGGCATTTGTATGATTCCATAGTGTAGCGGTTAGCACGCCTGCCCTCCAATCAGAGAGTTTGAGGTTCGATCCCAAGAGTAACTACAAGATTGGCTCTGATCTATTAACTCCTACCTGTTAAAACAATTGCTGCTAAAAACATGATAATTCCCCAAAATTGTGATTATTAAAGTATCACTTTCTTTTTCTTTCTTATCCTCTGTGAGATATCAAATTTGGTCACATCAGTAAATGGTCAACAATCTTTTGTTGGTGTTCACTGCAGGCATCAGTGTAAAAAAAGGTAAAGGACGATACAGAGACACTCACATGGTGACTTTTGCTCCACGCTACCTGCTGGACAATCGCTCTTCGCACAAACTGGCTTTCGCACAGAGAGAGTTTGCAAGAGGAAAGGTAAAGGAAAATGCATTAAATGTTAATATTGTGCAATAAGGGATTCCTTGAAAATGCAGACATGGTGATCCTCACCTATATGTCTGAGAAATCTTGTACATCACATTAATGTATTTCACACATCTGTCAGTTCACATCAGAAGTACTTAACAGTTATGTTCTTTGAAGGGCACTGCCAACCCCGAGGGCTACATCTCCACCCTGCCGGGTTCCAGCGTTGTTTTCCACTGGCCTCGTAATGACTACGACCAGCTGCTGTGTGTGCGTCTCATGGATACGCCAAACTGCACATGGTCTGGAGGCTTCGAAGTCAACAAACCAAAGTCTTTTCATATCAACATGAGGTGAGTGTTAAAGTGAAAGTGTGAATGTGGAGCAAAGCATTAGTAGTATTTGATTTTTCGGTAAAGAAAAGTTAAAAGTCCACCAAGAAAATACCTTAAAATTAGACAAAAAGATTACATCATAAGTGTACACTATACATTGATACATTGAACTTTTCAGATAACTAAAAATAACCAAATAACTAATTCAATAAAGTGACATTCTGTTATTAGTGCTGGTATAAAGAAGTCATGACTGTGTTGTTTAAAACAGGGACACGCTGGGAAACTGTTTCTTCCTGCGAACAGAGGTCACCTTGAAGGGAGCCACTTATCAGATCTCCTTTACTGACACTGACCAGCTTCCTCCACCCTTTCGTATAGACAACGTGTCGGAGGTGAGTCCATACTTTCTGCATCAAACGTATTGGTATTTACGGTTGGTCACAGAAGAAACGTGTGTAATAGATATTCCCTGTTTGACGTTGCAGGTTCCAATCCAGTTCTGGCAGCACGGTGTAGCCGACATCCGGCTGCACACTGAAGTGAAGGCAGGTTCAGTGCTGGACTATGCCTGTGACGAGCCCACTCTTCCTCCATACCTCACTCTTATAGTGAAGGGAGCAGGATCTTCTGAGGTCACAGCCGACATGAACTATTTCAGAGAGTACAACAAACTGTACTACGAGAACTTCATCTACATTGCGGCTTCGCACACTTTCAGACAGTAAGAATAGCCCAGAAAGATGACTTGATGTATATGAATGTATTGTATTGATGTATGACAGTTTATGAGGGTAAATTAACTGTTGCAGGAATGTTGAGAAAAGGCATAGTGGCAACAAGCGCCTGGAGAGCTGTGCTGAGCTCGTCTTGGATGTGGACACAAAGACTCAGAGGGTTATCCTTAAAAAGAAGGTACGGTTTAATTATCTTAAAGATTACCCTACAGCCTACAAGGACGTAAAACTAAACTTGTATAGAAATAATCATAAAATAATAGGGGTGTGCAAATTAATCGTTTTGGATCGGTTTGTATCGAACCGAATCAGATCGGTTCAGTTTAATATTTTTTATGAATCTTTCCTGAATCGGATTGTAACCTGTGAATCGAGGTATGAATCGGATCGTTATGTGAGTGAATCGTCACACCCCTAATATACACTATATATATACTGTCTCTTATACACATCTTAACTACAAGATTGGCTCTGATCTATTAAAGATGTGTATAAGAGACAGATATATATATTAGGGGTGTGCAAATTAATTGGTTTGGATCAAACTGGTCCAAATCGGATCCAAAGATCGGTTCAGTTCAATATTTTTTATGAATCTTTCCTGAATCGGATCGTAGCCTGTGAATCGAGATATGAATCGGATCGCTATGTGAGTGAATCGTCACAACCCTATAAAATAACTTCATGCAGTGGTGTGAGCATCACAGTTACAAGGCATTTGTTTCCTTCCTTCCTTCCTTCCTTCCTTCCTTTACTCCTTTAATCACACTGTACTTTTGCATCCTACAGGAGCCTGGGAAACGCTCCCAGCTTTGGAGGATGACTGGGTCTGGAATGTTGTGTCACGAAGGCTCATCTCCACCTCAGAGCAAACCGGCTCAACCACGTCCACTGGATTCCTCTTTGGTGCTGGACATCGCTGGTCTCGCAGCTGTCACTGACAACAGGTTTGCAATTTGTGGTGTTTGTGTGAAGGCAAAACATATTCATCAGAGGTTCATTTTAATGTTGGGGAGAAAATTGCTACATAAACTGCTGTAAAACTGATTTTACACCCAATGTTGTCATGGTTTTATTTCTTTTCTCATTTATCAGTTATGAGCCTTTAATGCTAAGAAGACCAGATTCCCGCCGCAGCACCACCCAGACCTGGTATTTCAGCTCCGGAATGCTGACATGTGGTCTTCCAAGGCTGGTTGTCCAGGTATACTATTCTGTAGATTGACTATTCTGTTTTAATTAGCCTGCGTGAGCCTTCATTTTGGTAATTGCCATGTCACCTATAGGAAAGTGTTTGATAAAAAAAGCCCATTCATTTTCAATACATAGAATTTAGAACGTACTGATCGTATGTCGTGGCCTTACATTTTTTATTGCATCTGATTCAGTTAGTTACATGGTGTTTCTTAACCTCAGGTAAAGGGCGGTGTATCAGGCCTGTATGATGGAGCAGCGGTGGTGCTCGGACCAGACTCTGGGCCTCTAAATCCAGACCCCGAACAGCAGTTCATCAACCAGAAGATGAGACCTGGTTCTGGAGTTCTGTCTGTTCAAGTACTGCCAGATGGTCCCACTCGTGTCCTGCAGGTGAGAACCAAAACCAAAGCTTTACTATAAGAAGTTTTTCTGCCAATACACGCCTGGATTACCTTTATTTTCTGTTGGATTTCTTTGGTGATGACATCATGTGTTTAGTCAGAAGAGACAATGAGTGTCAGCCATTAACAGGCTGAACCTGACTTTCTTACAATGTTAGATCAGTGACTTCAACCAGAGGAGGATGGTCCGGAACTCACCCACCACAGAACAGGACCAAAGCAAAGGAAATCTCATGAAGAAAGAAACTGAACAAGAATTGGAGGTAATAACTTTGATTAACCTTAATTAATACATAGTGTGAGACCAACTTGGTTGCTATAGAACTTTTGCTGTTTTGTTTGTAGGTGTTGGTAAATTTGGATGAAGGTCTGGGTGTCTCCTTGGTCAGTAAAGTTCCAGAGGAACTGGTGTTTGCCATGCTGTCTGGTATAGATGTTCACTTCACTCGCACTGCTGTCAGTGAGGTGCTGGAGATGAGCATTCAGAACATTCAGGTGAGTTGACTAGAGGCAAGACAGCATAGGTTTCTAGGTAACTAAATGAATGAACATCTGCTGTCAACACTCTTGTTTTTCAGGTGGACAACCAGCTCCTAGGAACCACCCAGCCAGTCATGCTGTGCGTCACACCAGGTTCTAGTGATGGTACCACCTGTGAGAGTGGCCCAGCCCTGCAGGTCAATTCTGTCAAAGTCCCCAGCAAACTCATGCTCACGGATCTTTTCAAGGTGAGAGTCAAGAGTCGAACCCTGATGTCAGGCACTCAGTTCTGTTTCAATTTCCGCTCCTATATGTTATATTAATGTCATGTGTCTAACACTGGTGTAACCCTAACGTGTTGTCAGCACCTGATGGTAACAGCCAGACGTTTTACTGTCATCATTGAGGAGAAACTGCTGCTCAAACTCCTCAGTTTCTTTGGATATGGACACATAGAAGCTGGTGGGTCTCCAACCTTCTCTAACTTTTATAAAGAAGATTAATTTCTGCAAAGCTAACAACACCTGTTATGAACAGAGCTGGAAAAGTTGGATGACCTACACGAGAAGCCCAGTGAAGACACAGGAAATCCAAAGCGTTACTACTTTGAGAACCTTAAGATCAGTCTCCCTCAGGTTAAACTGAGTGTCTTCACGTCCCACAAGCTGCCTCCAGATCTGAAGGTCAGCCATTAGCATATTTTCAATCTGAAAGTGTTTTACCCTGTCTCCATTTTTTTGTACAATATAATTGCATGATATTTTTGGTTATTTTTAGGCTTTGAAAGGAACTCTGGGAATTCCTCTGGTGCGTTTTGAAGATGCCATCATCAACATGTACCCTTTCACTAGAGTCCACCCCTATGAGACCCAGGAGATCATCATCAATGACATCCTCAAGCACTTCAGAGAGGTGACATTCACATTCTTAAACCAGAATCAGGTTTAAAACACACAAGATTGTGGTTAAAACCTCCGTATGTTTCTTTCTCTGTGAAGGAGTTGATCAGTCAGGCAGCTCAGATTTTGGGTTCCGTGGACTTCCTTGGTAACCCCATGGGCCTCCTCAATGATGTCAGCGAGGGAGTGTCGGAGCTCATCAAGTACGGAAATGTTGGCGGTCTGATACGCAACGTCACTCACGGAGTTTCCAACTCCGCTGCTAAGGTACGAGATCATCTCGTGAGAGTAGATCTGCGTGGAATTGTGCGTTGTCTGTAACACAACCCCTGTGTTTGTGTGTCTCAGTTTGCCGGGACTTTATCAGATAGTTTAGGAAAAACCATGGACAACCGACACCAAAACGAGCGAGAGTACATCAGATATCATGGAGCCACCAGTGGAGAACATTTGGTGGCCGGGATTCACGGACTCGCTCATGGTATAGTTACAAATATATTACTTGTTTATGACAGTATTAGCTTGTGGTTGGCCATAATAACAACCCAACTATGGTCAGTGTTCAGCATAGTTTTACCTTGAGCCTTGATAATAAGTATTACTTGAGTTTACTCTGCAATAATTTAATAGATACTGTGTCAAAATCATACATGTTTGTTTTTGTCTCTATTTTTTCTTTTTTTATTTATAATTTTTCTAATCTTACTTTTTTTTTTCATAAATTTGTGTTGCTATATTCTTTTGTTATATGTGTATATGTAATGTTATATTTATTATTACTTCTGGTATTTTCTGCCTATTTTTATCTATTTAGTATAAAGTGATTTTCATTCTAAGAACCACAAAAAATCACCTGGTCCTATTATTAGTTTGAAAACATCTGCACCCTTCCCTCTAGATGGAGCCATTTCGCAACTTCAAATTGAGGTTTCGTAACCACGAGATTGTTCATGTATGAAAACATTCCCATGTCACAGGACGGGACAGTTTCCTAGTGGAGCATGTGTAAGCAGATCAGTCACATTAAGTCAGTAGAGATTAAAGTTCAATAAAAATGTGTCACATTGCACACTGGGTTCCCGCAGAGTAAAGATGTATGAAATAATCCACAGCAGGATTTGAGTTTATCCTGCTGGATTTCACATACAATAAGTAAGTGCTGTGCTATGTACGTGTCGCTGGGATTCATCAGACGTCCTAAAGCTGTGTTGGTTCACACTGTCTTTATCTCTGATCTGTGTAATCTCACAGGGCGTCACTCTGTCCAGAAGCATTTTCTTGCCTCTGTCACATTTGATTCCTGTTCGTTAAAAGTCATTTTAATCTCTTCCAGGTATCATTGGTGGCATGACCAGTATCATCACCTCCACAGTGGAGGGAGTGAAGACAGAGGGGGGCGTCAGCGGATTTTTCTCAGGACTGGGAAAAGGTCTGGTGGGAACTGTGACCAAACCAGTGGCTGGAGCTCTGGATTTTGCATCAGAGACGGCGCAGACTGTGAGGGACATGGCCAGTCTCAGTAACCACAGGTCAGGGTTAACACCAAACATTTCAGGGCTGAATTCAATGACTAGGTTTAAGGTGACTAGAGTGAATATTTTTTTTCATTCTTTCTCTCATATGAATATTTATCTAAAACACCTTTAAGTCAATTTGAGTTCATATTTTGTTGAAAAGGATTTAGTTGGAGAATAAACTCAAGTGTCAGATTTGTGATGTTCTAATTTTTTCAGTTGTTGTTTCCGTTATTGTTCAGGCTCGGAGTTCAGCGGGTCAGAAAGCCTCGATGCTGTAAAGGACCTCAAGGTCTTCTGCCAAGATACTCTGCAATCCAAGCTGATGGTCAGGAGCAGCTTTTCCGTCTGACTGACAACATCCACTCTGAGTTGTAAGCCCCAGTGTCTGTATATTCACAGCTTATCTCCCTTTTTTTTTCCACCGCCGTGAAGTCAAACTGTCTCTTCTTCCCACTTCAGCTTCATCGCCGTGGAGCCCATCGACACCTACTGCGTCCTCATCTCCTCCAAGGTGGTCTACTTCCTGAAGCCGGGCGACTACGTGGATCGAGATGCCATTTTCCTGGAGGTCAAATACGATGACTTGTACCACTGCCTGGTCTCTAAGGATCATGGGAAAGTCTATGTGCAGCTCACTAAGAAGGCTGAAAGCACCAGCAGTGGAGTGGCAATTCCTGGGCCCTCGCACCAGAAACCCATGGTTAGTCATTAACAATACTGAGTGTTTGCATCCTGTTGAGTTATTGGAGTCTTTGAGTTTTTAGATATAAATGCAACCACCTGCATTATTATTCAAACTTTATTATCCCCATGTCTCAAACCAAATCGTCTGGAACAGATTGGAAAAAGTGTTATTGGTTTCCATGAGATTAAGGTTCGCAGGACAGCCATGATGTATTAGATGATTTAGAGACACAAGGAATAGGTAGAAGACAGGAGGCAGAGCTGGAGGTGGAGGAGTTAAAGATGCTGAGATTCTCTTGAGGAGAGACAAGGATGGACAGAATCATGAATGAGGACAATAGAGGGACAGCACAGACAGGAAGGTTAAGAGAAAAAGCTAGAGAAGCCAGATTGAGATGGTTTGGACATGTCCAGAGGAGGGACAGTGGATA
>JAFBJS010001257.1:19391-54540 GCA_016785265.1 Paraplagusia blochii
ACGAGGTAGGAGAGAAGGGGGAGAATAAAGGAGAGACAAGGATGGACAGAATCATGAATGAGGACAATAGAGGGACAGCACAGACAGGAAGGTTAGGAAAAAAAGCTAGAGAAGCCAGATTGAGATGGTTTGGACATGTCCAGAGGAGGGACAGTGGATACACTGGTAGAAGAATGATCCTAGAGATGGAGCTACCAGGTAGGAGACAATGGGGAGATTAATGGAGAGACAAGGATGGACAGAATCATGAATGAGGACAATAGAGGGACAGCACAGACAGGAAGGTTTGGAAAAAAATGCTAGAGAAGCCAGATTGAGATGGTTTGGACATGTTCAGTGGAGGGACAGTGAATACATTGGTAGAAGAATTATCCTAGAGATGGAGCTACCAGGTAGGAGACAATGGGGAGATTGGAGGTAGTTGGAGTAGTAGTTAGAGTTGAGGATACAGAGGACAGGGGGAAATGGAAATTGTTGACTCCCTGTGGCAACCCTTGTAAAAAGGGACAAAAGAAAATTAAGAAGGTTTCCATGATGTCACCTGTTGTCAGTTTCAGCACTGACAAAATAAAAGCCTTTAGAAAAATGACCCAAACTACTTCCATCCCTGTTGTCTCTCTGTATCTTGTCTGATGATGACCTCTCTTGCAGGTCCACGTAAAGAGTGAGAATCTCGCCATCAAAATCTCTCAAGAAATCAACTATGCCAAGAGTCTGTACTACGAGCAGCAGCTGATGCTGCCCCTCTCCGAGAACGAGGACTCTCTGCTCTTGGACACCCTGATCACGTGAAGGTCTGAAGGATTACTGACTTTTCTGCTTTTATTTATTTTCTAGGATCAGGATTATTTTTTTTTTTAAAAGTGTTTGACTTGATGCGGTGAAGAGACGAGCGAAGAGTAGTGCGTGTCTAGGCCTCATTATGAACCGATGCACAAACCTGGACAGACACTTCTGACTGACAGGTAGTGTCAGTGATTGACTGCGTGTGTGTGTGTATAAAGGGAGAAAAACATATTTAACAAACAACAAAGTTCTTCTGCTGACTGCGGCAGGTTGTACACTTAAGGTTTTGTGAATACATAGAGTAATGTACATAGAATCACACAGGAAAACCCAGTATATATGAGTGTACATACTGTAATAATAATGAAGTATGAGGTATAAGAACAAAAGCTATAATGTGAAATGTAACTGACTGCCTTTATAACTCTATTTTGTGTATAAGATAATAGGGTGGGGAGGGGGTGATATGCACTGATAAACACACACACACACACACACACACACACATAGAAGGGTGGGACCTGCAGCTCACTGCCTCAAATACCGTACTGTGGAGTTGTCCAATAGTTGTCTCCGTCTCTGCCTTCACAACATCACTGTCCAGGTGTCTCCACGCTTTAGTCTGCAGCCTTTTTTAATCAGCTCTGTGTGTCTTTGGTCACAAGTCTCTCTCAGTAACGCTGTTTGGTTTAGTATCGGAATCATGGGACTATTCTTTTCTAGATTACTTAATAATGAATAATTGTGTACTTGAACGCAGCAGCAGCAGGGGACAGGTCTTTGAATCTGCCATTCTGTAATAATAACACAAACCTGGACACAATAATGCTTTAATAAAACCAACACAACTGCAGCACACACCGTGTGAACATTTATTCATTCACTGTACGACTCAATCCTTTTCCTGTAGGTGGCAGTCATTGGGCAAAGCCTGAGTCCAACCCTTGGTAGTCCAACAGTCTTTGACAAGTCCAAAAAGAAAAGTCTTTAACGAGCCTTTTCCTTTTGGCTTGTCCATTTTTTCAAGGGTTGCCACAGCGAGTCAACAGTTTCCATCTCCCCCTGTCCTCTGTATCTTCTACTCTAACTCCAACTACCTCTATGTCCTCCCTCACTGCATCCATCAATCTGCTCTTTGTCTCCTACCTGGTAGCTCCAACTCCAGGATCATTCTTCTACCAATGTATCCACTGTCCCTCCTCTGAACATGTCCAAACCATCTCAAACTGGCTTCTCTATTTTATGCCAAATATTCTTCTTCTCCTTTCGGCTTATGTAGTTTTTCAGGGGTTGCCACAGTGAGTCAACAATTTCCGTGTCTCCCTGTCCTCTGTATCCTCAACTCTAACTCCCAACTACTTACATGTCTTCTCTCACCGCATCCATCAATCTCCTCTTTGTCTCCTACCTGGTAGCTCCATCTCTAGGATCATTCTTCTACCAATGTATCCACTGTCCCTCCTCTAGCTTTTTCTCCAAACCTTCCTGTCCGTGTTGTCCCCCTGAAGAGACAATTAGGAAACCAGTGATAATCATACTGTAAGAATGTGGCCCCTTGGCCAAGTCCACGCTGCTGGATCCGGCCAATCCATCCTGAACTGGACTAAACTGAACTGAAAATCCAGCAGAAGAATGAGAATTTCTAAGTAAAAGTGCTTTATCGTTTATTCAGTTTTATTGACCATCATAATAATTTATAACAAAATCTGGGTGTTTTGCATAAATACATGTCACGGATACAAAGTGGTCCAGTAAGAAAATAGTTTCAATAAACTGCAAGGCTGCACAGCGTAAACTGTATTGCATTTTAAATATTTCAATTTGCCTTCAATTTCATGTTTAATGCATAATAACTTTGACAGCAGTAAACTAAAATGCATCATTTATTAAGGATAGGTGAGTTTATGAAATAATGGATTTAAGATTAAACATTTATTAAACAAAACTAAAAAAGTAATTTACAAAATAAGATTTTTAGAATGGATGTAAACAGTGAAGAAAAGTGGAAAATAGAGAATATAACTACAGAAGTTGGGAGCCAAAGAAATGGTGTGTTGTCTCACTGTTAGACCATGTTGTCAAGCAGTGACCTATATTCACACATACAAAAGTCCATCTGGGATTTAAACTCCGTCTTCCAAACAGCTGCTGATCAACCGTGGTTAAGACGAACACCGGTTCACAGTGTACTGTCGTGTCTGACTGTTGGTCCATGCCTGTTGTATCAAAATCTTCTTTTTCAAGCTCCTACTGCACCTTAGATATAGAAAGTTTATAAAGTTGCAGAAGTCGGGTGGAGTTTTCCATCAATAAAGGGGAGATTTCCTCAAAGCTGTGAAGAACAGTTTCCACAGCAGTCGTGGATCATGACAGCTCACAGATGATGTTCAGCAGCAGCAATGGCAGCAGGAAGGTTGATGCGAGGGACCACCGACTGACTGCCACATCTTTAGCTGCACAAGAAGAAACATTTGGAACACAACTGCATCGTCACGCAACACAGGGTGAAGAAATAAGAAATAAAAACAAAAACCTACCGACAAGTTGTTTCTTCAGTCTGGGGTTTTCTGTGAATACACACAACGTAAAAATGTATCCTTTACGAAGCAGATGAAAATCCAAAAGAATCGTCCCTCACCAAACAGAATGAGCCGTGTGTGAGTGTCCGTAGATCCCAGAGGATTCTGGGCCATGCAGCGAAACATGGAGCCGTTGAGTTCTGCAGGAACCCTCTCCAGCACCAGCCTTCTGCCGAGATGCTCCTCCCTGCCGTCCAGCAGGCGTCCACCCACCATGGTCCAGGTGAACATGGGCTCAGGAAAGACCTCACTCTGCGAACACGCACGGTAGAATGTGACGCAGTCAGGTTACTGGACTACAACGTTATAAAGTATTTTTAATACGTTTAATTTGACTTATTTTATAGAATAGATATGTGATAATGTTCTTGCTTACTGTTAAAAATTTCAGTCTAGCTTCACACGGAAAGAAAAAGTTCTAAAAAGTGCCTTTCGTTGCATAGCAACCTGTAGAGTTCCATCAAACCTCCAACATTGTGCTGCTTGTCAAGGGTTTTCTGACAAGTACTGTGAAATTGTTTCACAGCCTGCCTAGCACTAAGGTTTTATTATAATTCCTGAAGTGGCAGTGGTGGCCTAGTGGTTAAGGAAATGGACTATGTTCTAATCCACCAGCTGCCAGGTTGCCACTGAGGTGCTCTGAGCATAGCACTGTTCCGACCCACATAGCTTCCAGTGGACTTAACACCCACAGGAAGGCTCACAATATGGAGCAGTGTGTTTTGGGTGGTAGTCATGGAGACTGCTGCCCCTGAAACCTGGCAAACGAGTGTCATGCTGTTACTTTTTTGTCTGCTTACCCAGTACCAGGTCATAGGTGCAGTTCTGTCTTCAACTGTTGACAGAATCATCGCCTCTCGACCAGAGTAAAGGCCCATTATTTTCTTTAAAAATTATTAGGCCCAATTAATAAATAATTAGTTTTTAGCATATAGCTTTTCATGTTTTATGCTTAAAAAAAATGCAGTGTTCCCCAACCTTTTTAGCACCACTTATAAATTATATGTATTTTTACATATAAAATCTTCCTACCTAAATTAACTGTGCATGGGCACAACAAAGATTCCTCAAGTCCACACAGCCTATAATTATCTGCTACTCATCAATGCAAACAGTTTAAATCTATCTGTGTCATTTTGAGTTTATTGTTTTTGTCATTACTGAGAAAATATTTCCTAATCAAATATAGTTGCATTATTGATGATGGAATCCTAGCCTTCTATTGGTCAGTTCTTTCGTTGATATGGGTATGGATCAAGTGGAAGTAATAGACAGATGGGGCCAAAAGGAAAAATTTTTTCTCTGCGGCCCGGCACCAGGCCACTCACAGACCGGTAACGGTCCCCGGCCCAGTGGTTGGGCACCACCAACATAATGTACCCATAATTAAAAAAAAAAAAAAAAAATCCTACCTCAAATTCACAAACCTTTGCATCCCAAGTCAATAGACATTATTCTTAAATCATTGACAAGTATTGTGTCAATGATATTATTGAAGAAATGTTATTGTTGACTCAGTGATATCTTAATAACTAGTATTACTAGAGATTTAAACAACATAAAAAAGTAATTAAACCGCAGAAATGACAATGTTCTCCCGATGTAAACACTGGGTAGCGACCCAGTGTTTGGGGAAAGTCTCTTCATGCAGTCTCTTCATGCATATATTACCCTTGTGTAAAACTCACAGCAGATGGTCCCAGCTGAAAGTCCTGGACTATGATTTGGACTGTGTCTCCCACCCTCGCCTTACTGGGGCTCATGGAGAGTTTTGGTCCACGTGGAGCAGCTGCAAGAAGAAGTGGATGAAGTGTAAAAGCTGCCGCAGCTAAAGACGTCCTCGGTCACATTTACAGACTGGTGAGTTATGACAACCTCAGTTATTAAAACCAGTCCAACCCTGCTTCGAAATGATTTGTTCTGTTTGCATCACTTCTATTATTATTCAGCCATAGGCTCTGGATGACTAACTCTGTTCTCTTTTCACTGCAAGTTAAAGTAACAATGAAATGCCCTCAGATTATTCTGTGAATCCTCGCTTCTGTTTTTCTAAGCGTATCCTTTCTGTGTAATGAGTCTCAAAATCTCACAAAAAGCTTTGAAACCTTGTCTCATGATGGTCCACCCTCTATCATATCCATTGGTTTCTCTAGTATCAGATGACTTTTCTCCAAATTTCTCCCTCCAGGTCCCTGACTCACCCAGAGTGACCTCAGCCTGCATCGGCATGGACAGAGCCGGATGGCTGACCTCACAGCTGAACAGAGCCTCGTTGTCCAGCTGAGGGTTGAGACTCCAGGTCAGCATGGCTCTCACCTCCACGGTCCCGTCACCTGAAGAATGCTGCTGCAGCTGGAAGTAGTAGAGAGGGTCGCTGCTCTGGACCCAGCGTGGAAACTCCCGGCTCACCACCGTCTCGGGGATGGTCTCTGTGGTGGACTCCTGGCTGGGCTCGGAACTCTGCTCCTGGGCCCGTTTTACAACGTCAGGTCCATCCTGACCCAGGTGAGGCTGCTTGGCTTCTTCTAACAGCGACACAGTCTTTTGGAGTTTGGTGTCGTCAAGGTCACGACTGGTGTGAACCTGGGAAGTCCAGTTCCTGGTCTGCCGTCGGCCTCGGTGCTTGTCTTTAACCGGGGTTTTGCTTTGGTCCTCAGTTGAGGACGAAGACTGAGTAGACGGCTGCACATCGATGAGTTCACCATCCCTCTTAAAGTACACCTGATGGAACAGAAGGTAATAACAGGCGAATGAGAAGCAAAGAAAAGTAAACTGCTTTAGAAGATTGGAGGTGTTTCCATCTCACCACTGGAGCAGGTTTGGCTCCTTTAACGATGCAAACAAGAGTGAAGTTCTGGGCTTCGTAGCGGCTGAAAGGAGCAGGAGTGTTGGCAGCAACGAGAGAGATGGACTTAGGAGGGACTGTAAGGAAATCACAACAAAATCTTTTGACAAGCAGCACAAATAATTGATATTTAGGTTCATTAAACAACACTGGCTGAGGATCTTTTCAAACCAAAACTCATCAAAAGGCCATTTCAGAGGAGGAGTCCTGTAGGGTACATACCAATGACAGTGAGAGTGATGCTGCCTGAGGCTAGAAAAACTTTGTCTTTGGAGTTTCTGTCATAGATCCCAACATGACACTCATATAGTCCATCGTCCTCCATCTGGACCTCAGGAACCCTGTCCAGATATGGAAAATATCAACCGAGCTTGGTCTGGTTTGATTATTTTCTTCTTCGAATTCTTTGCAGAGCTGAGTTTGTCTCGAGAATCATTTCAATGTTGATTTAGGGAGTCAGGGAGTCCTCCACGGAGTTCTCCCTCTGCCTACCTCACAGTTGACTGGTAGACCATGTCCTCTTCTCTGTAGCTGTCCTCAATGTGTCCACTCGTGTTGTTATAAATGGCATCATAAGTAAAAATCTTCTGCTTTTCATTACCGTCCTCAATAACCTGAAATCAAGGAAAATAATTAAGAATTCTGCGTAAATTGTCCCTGTTCTGACACATGCGGATGGAAAACATTCTCCTTTTTCTATCCACGTGTGTCAGAACAGGGAATAGAGAACAGAAAAACTAACTATAAACAGCATTTTTTCTAATTTTGTGTAACTTTTACTGTTAACCTTATGATTGGCCAGATTTTTTTAATTGTTTTTTGTTTTTCCTGTGTGTCTTGTGAATGTTTATTTGTTAATTTTATTATATATATATTGGGTCGATTATATTCCGTATATAATCGACCCAATATAAGAATATTATGTAACATCTCTAGGAATGGTTATAGTTTTTCATCAAAAAAAGAGAAAACCCGATAAGACAGTGCTTGGATTTTGCCAAACCATCTGGGCCTGAAAAATAGCTCTGGGAAAATGTCTGTACAATAAAGCTATAGTCACTAGGTGGCAGCATAGTAGCTTATTTATTAATCTTGATAAATCTTAAAAAAGAACCTCAAAATAATTACAATTAATATACAATAAAATAATCTTTAAAAAATCAAAACACTAGTTTTGTATATCAACATTGGTTGATATTGGAATCAGAAATAAAGTGTTTACGATAAAATCGTCCAATCAAACATCCAATCAACAGCCTTATGCCTGGTCCTCCCTTAGTTGAACTGGATTTCACAGGTGATCATAAGTGGCTGAAGTGTGTGTTCTCACCTGGAACCACACGATCTCTCTGAGTTTTCCATCTGTCCGGAAGTTGCACTTGAGGTTGACAGTGTCTCCAATGACGACGGGAGGCAGAGGTTCAGTGAAGACTGTTAAATAACCTGGTATGAAGACACAGACGGGAAGAATAATGAGTGTCAGGATTAAAATATCATTTTATGGTTTGACAAGATATTAATTATTCATTTGAGGCTTTTCAAATTGTGCCCTGTGAGTTCGAGTGAGTGAATCAGAACTGCAATAAACAGTTTTTTACTGTCTATTTCTTTACTTTTAGCATCTCCTGTTCAGGACATGCCCAGAAAATATTTTATTTTTGCTATGCATGTCTCTAGATCTATTGCATTATACTCTGGCAGGTTGTGGATTCAAACCTGGAACCCTCCAGCATTGGCGTAGCCACGGGTGGCCACAGGGCCCGCCCACTTGTCAGTCTGGCCCGCCCCATCCAATGAGAGTGCTGACCATGTCATAACGAGGGATGGTGTTCATCATCAAACTTAGGTTATAATACTTTGGGGTTGGGCCCCGCTGATTTTTTTCGGGGCCCATCCATTTTATGGGTTCTGGCTACGCCCGTGCTCTCCAGACCTAAGTCTGGTTCCTTAACCACTAGATATTCTACTCTACTCTGCTTTACTGGATAGAGTAGAATATTTACCAACCCTGTAAAACCCTATGTGACAAATTTGATTAGTAAATGTGGGCTATATAAATAAAGTTTGATTTGATTTGATTTAGTTAGTTCCTGGAAATTAAATATTTCAATGGTTTTCTGAACAGACGACTTCACCGTTATCTGATGCCTTTGGAAAATCACTGGTGCGTGAAGTTCAGGGAAAGACCAAACCAAGAAAGTGGTTCAAGGACAGGAGTTAACAAACAAAAACCAGAGCGTTATCTCTTTTTCTGTAGAGACTAAAACATTTCTCCCCTAAGACTGGATTAAAAATAAAGTGTCTCGGACTCTTTTATCCTAAAGTCAAATTATCCCCATGATATTTACTACAGCAGATCTCAGCTCTCCTGACCTGTGTGACATCCCTGCGTCCTTCATCCTCACACTCATCCTCACCTCCTCTACTCTTGTCTGTGCTGCAGGCGTTTGTCAGTCGACAGATTATTTTTCCCATGTTGTTTTTTTCCTCCCTCCTCTTAATCCAGCCTGCAGCTTTTTCATCTAAAGAGCAAACCCATTTGCCCAGATCACACACACACACACACACACACACGTAGACACAGAGTGCGGGAGATTAACACATATCAGAACAACCCAGAAGTGCACTTCGTCATTTCACTGAAGGAGAGCGTATTTTTGGAGCAGGATTAAAGTAAGTGAAATGAGATAATGATGAATAAAATCATTTTTTTCCCCTTTTTCTTTTATTTTTGGCTTCTGATTTTTCCACTTCTTTTAACAAACGCGGACGGGGAAATTATTCGGCTAAGCCTTTTATAGCAGGCTTTATGTCGTCACATCCACACTGTGTAATTAATTTGATTTTAATAACTCCAACCTGAGTGCAGGCCTCTGGCAGCCAGGATAACCTACAGGAGCAGATGTCGTCAAAGACGCAAAGATGTGAAAAGCAAACTCTTAAATCAGTTCAGTGGTTCAGCGGTTCACCAACTGTCCCACCCCAGGTCCCTGTGGACGTTAACAATCGTAATCTAAAACATAAAGAGATCCTTCTTGGATCATAAACAGAAGATCTGGGATTTCTGCTGCGGGATTATCTTCCACTTCAGTGGAGTGGAGACGGACCAGCGTTTATTAATTTTAAAGGACAGATTACTTTCAGCGGTGTGAGTCAGACAGTGTTTGTCTTTTACTCCCTGGAGGGACATTGTATTAGAGAAAGTCTGATTCTGTGTGATGAACCTTGTCTCTACCCGACCTGCAGAGGGGGATATAAACAACTTTTTGAATGTCATAATGTCCCATTCAGTCTCTGGAGTAAAATTAATAGTCTGTCTTAGCTCCGTCCTTGTTCCTTTCTTTCTTTTTTATCTTGGTCCTTTATTTTTAGACCTGGTCTCTGTCCATTGTCTGTTCCATGCAAGTTAATTAATCTTCATCCTCTTATCTGTTACCAAGTCCCAGTAGCAGCAGCAGTCTCCACGTCTGCCACCCAAAATCACACTGCCACCTTCTGGAAGTTATGTGGATTCAGGACGATGCTATGATCACCTCAATGGCAACATGGCAGCTGGTGGATTCGAACCTGAACCTTTTTTAACCATCAGGCCACCACTGCTGCCTCCACATATCTTCAATAACCATAATAATTTTTTTTAAAGAATATCGTCTATCTTTGGACACTGTTGAGTGTCCTCTGTATGTAAATGGACATCTGATGTTGAAAAACAAAGAACAGGTCCAATAACTTGTAAAAACAGAGAAAACTGAGAAAATTCAAGTAGAGAGCACTGTTCCAGTAAATGGATTTTCAATTATTTTCTTTCTTTAGGTGAGGCACTTGATTTTGAAAACAACTATGTGTTGGCGTTAGTGGTGTAAGAAAAATATCAAGACTGATTTGTTGCATTTTTTTTGTTTTACAATATTATTTTAATATTTTACATCATTTTGTCCACTTACGTTACCAATACATATATTGGTTTATTTAGTATTGATTTATTTTCCCTTTTCCTGGGATAACAGACATAGATAGCCAATCAAAGCCCTGGTTTGGTGGTGGCTCACGCCTCAGGAACAGGGAAGACGTCACTTGTCACAACGGTTAAACGTTCACAGCCCTGACTCCTGGACATCAAGGCTTCAAGCTGCCGTCTGAGAGTGAGATTCCTAATCCAGCCATGCATTCACTTGAACAGCTGTCAAGTTGCTGTGGTTATGTCATCACCTATTAGTCTGATTTTATATGGCACACTTATGCTGTAGGACCAGGCAATTATTTTCTCCAAGTCAGAAATAACTACGAGTGATAGCAGATAAAGCAGAAAAACATCAGTTTAGTTGGTTTTTTAAGAAAATTAGTAAAATGTGTGTTTAAAAAAAACGAGGTTTGAAGGAAACTAAATGAACCCTGGTGTCATGTCTGATCACACATCAGACAAACAAGAGGTTGAAAAAGAAAAAAAAAAAAAAACCTAAGATCTGAACTTTTCCTCTCTGGTGTTTCCTTCATTAAGACGTGGTTCTGTTCTACTGCAGATTCTGTTGTGTTCATGTGGACTCACCAGCTGTTGGACTGAGAGTGTGAGCAGAGAGCAGAAGGCAGCAGAGGGTGAGAGGTCCTGTCATCCTGATGGATTGTGCTGCTCACATCTTCATCCCGGCACAGGGCGACGATGACGACGACACCAACAGCGGGCGGAGCAGCATCGGTCGTGTTTCATCAACCATCATCAACGCTGACACTGCCTCACTCAGCTGCTCTGGTGATGGGATTAAAGCAGCTGGTGCTCTCTCTCTCTCTCTCTCTCCCCCTTTCTCTCCCCCCTTTCCCTCTCTACTCTCTTCCTCACTCACTAACTCTCTTTCACCATCCCTCTCTTGTTTCCTTTACTAAATGTGATTTTCCATCCTCTCATCCTCCAATTCATCAGATTTTCTTATTTGTGATTTTCAGTGTTGGGCAAGTTGCTCTAAAAAGTTACTTATTACTTTACTAGTTACTGCTCTAAAAAGTAACTAGTTACTTTACTGTGTTAGTCTTGCTTGTGGGTGTATGCTGCCGTGCGACGTGGTGTTTATTTCCCGATAAGGCAAGAAGACCCGCCCACGTCTCTTTTATGATTGGCCTAGCCTGAAATGTTAACCTACTGTATGTCAAACAACCATCGCTTTTTTCAATGCATCGGTTCAGTTAGAGTTACAACACACACACACTATGTGGCAGCAGACAGGCTCCGTTGCTACACTGTCCCCTCTCCGTGGCCGGGAGAAACCGTCCACATCTAGACCACAGATGGTAACAAGTAACGAGCCCCTTCACACAACAGTAACAATAACTGTGTTACTGAAAGGGAAAGGTAACGCATTACGTTATTAGTTACCGAGGAAGTACTATAGTTACGTAACAGCGTTACAAGTAACACTTTAGTCCCAACACTGGTGAGTTTTGACGTCAAACATGACAAGTAGGGGTGTGTAAATTAATTGCTTTGGATTGGTTTGGATCGAACTGAACCAAATTGGATCAAACTGGATTGATCGTTTAATATTTTTTATGAATCGTATCGTAGCCTGTGAATCGAGATATGAATCGGATCGTTATGTGAGTGAATCGTCACCTGTCTCTTATACACATCTTTTTCTCCAAACCTTCCTGTCTGTGTTGTCCCTCTGATCACCTCGTTCCTGACCCTGTCCATCCTTGTCTCTCCTAAAGAGAATCTCAGCATCTTTAACTCCTCCACCTCCAGTTGGCCCCTCACCCACACACCAGGGTCTTCACACACTTCGTAGATGGAGCTGTCCTCCTGGTGGTGCTGCTGAGTCTCTGGGGGAGCAGTCCTGGTGGATGTGTCCTGTTCTGTCCGTGCTGACAGCAGCTTCCCTGGCAGCTGATAGGTGGAGAGGAGACTGTACTGCAGCAGGTGTGGCCTGGTCTTCTGCCCTCTGAGGGGACAATCTTCAGATTCCTCAGAGGAAAAGTTTTTCTTCAAACTCAGTTCTCCCTCATCTCCTTCCACGTGACATTTACCCTCGTCTTCATCCTTCTCCTCTCCGTTCACAGTTTCCTTACGATGGTCCAGGGTGGAGTCCAGTCTGTTGAGGTCAGAGATGAGTGAGTTGGAGGCTGAGACCAGGAAGTCCACCGGACCACAGTGAGCATTCTGAGACATCATCCCTTTCCCTGAAAGACAAAACATTTTTTCAATTCACTCTTAAAGTAAAGTCACGTTAGAAATCCAAATTTTTAATGAAATGTATCCAATAAATAAAGATTTTGATGACGTCATCACTAAATGATTCTCTACTCTTAGATCTCCCACTTGCATATCAATGGTTCCAAACCCACAGGGCGTGGACTGGCACTTGTTCATTTGTCATTTGGTACCAGGCCAAACAGCAAGAAACCTGCAATATTTCCATTTTTTTCTGTTTTATTTTGAAAAATGACCAGATTCTTCAACACATCTGTCTACAACTCTCACTTTAAACATCTTTCCCACAAGAACATTAATGTTACAAGGGTGCTGCTAATAAAGTTGCACTCATAGTGGCTTAAAATGTGTTATTATATGTAGAAAATACCAATTTCTATGTCAGTCATATTATTTTATTTAGTTATACTATACCTGTACGTCTATTCTACGTGCAAAAAAGTTTGGAACTCATCCTGTCCCCTGTATCTTCAACTCCAACTCCAACTACCTCGATGTCCTCCCTCACTGCATCCATCAATCTCCTCTTTGTCTCCCACCTGGTAGCTCCATCTCTAAGATCATTCTTCTCCCAATGTATCCACTGTCCCTCCTCTGAACATGTCCAAACCATCTCAATCTGTCTTCTCTAGCCTTTTCTCCAAACCTTCCTGTCTGTGTTGTCCCTCTAATCACCTCATTCCTGATTCTGTCCATCCTTGTCATTCTGTCCTCCTGTTGGTCAAATGTCCAATGTGTGAGGTCTCCATTTCCCAGCAGTGGACCTCATTCTACATTTTGAGGAGCACTGCCTGAAACCATCATCATTTCTCTAAGCTTCCATCCCAGTGTTGTGTTGTAGATTCACCTCTGATCTTAGGGATTCCCTCTAGTGTGGACACGGTGAAGGTGAAGATGTCCCCTTTACTGGTGCCAACCCACAGCAGTCCACTGCAGATCAGCAGGCTGGAGACATAGACCTGATCTGAAACAGAATGTCCCCAATGACTATGAAGCATTTTTTACAATCACCCAATTTTTTTTCTTAGACTTATATTTCAGGTGAGATACCAGACGAAGGGCGGGTGATGTGTGGATAAATGTTGACTTCTTGCAGCAGCTCTAACGTCTCTATGTGAAACAGATGGATGGAAGAGCTCTGGTTGAAGGCCATCCAAACACCTCCACCTAACCGAACCATGTTGCTGACGCTGCAGCCGGGATGGGCGTGGGTGTCGAAACACTGATAGCAAGGATGACAAGGAAAACTTTTTGGGTTAAAATTTGATATGGGGCAAATCAAGATAAATATTCATATGAACTAAAACAAATGACATGTCGTAAACTAATAAGGAGGTTTTTTACACATTTATTGGGGAAATGAAGGCATTTAGCGAATAATTTGACATGGGGCAGTTGGTGGCCTAGTGGGTAAGGAAGCTAAGTTGGGTCTGCACGGTCCCCGGTTCGAATCCCCCTACCGCCAAGCTACCGCTGAGGTGCCCTGAGCATGGTATCGTCCACACCCACTGCTCCCTGGGCGCTCAAAAGCTGCCCACTGTTCACTATGGTGAGGGGTTAAATGCAGAGGTGACGTTTTGTTGCGTGAATCACATTGTCACAATGACAAAAAAAGAAATTTAACCTTAATCTTTATTTGCATCTTAATTAAATTAGATATTTAAACATCTTAATTTGGACAAGATTGGCGGGCCACATTCAAGGGCCAAATGGGCCACATCTGACCCCCCGGCCTTAGTTTGTCCAGTTCTGGTCTTCTTCATCTACAGTAGTTGGTAAAACAATAAAATAAACATAAAAAATAAATAATAGTTAAATTTAAACATTTTCATATAGAGTACACATACATACCTGTGTGTGTAGACTGGAATACTGTATTACAGTGACTTGGTTTCCACAACTGGCCCATACAGTGTTTTGTAAGGACAGCAGACAGGAGACTGGCTCGGAGCCTAGAGACATGATTTTGTGAAGCTCCAGGTCCCAGAGTCCTTGAAAAAAAACAAAAAACAATAATTATGAATAAATGAAAGTAGACCTCAGTCCTGAATCGTCAACCTTGAACCAGACAGAACTCTCATTTTGATCATTTGAGTATTTTTGCTGTTTCCTTTCAACTCACCTCCAGCCTTTCTCTGGTACACGGCTACCTTCCCATTAAACAATCCAGCAAAAAGAAGAGACTGCGTGTGTTTGAGGCAGACGACAGGAGAACCATCAGGGTTCACCAGAGTTTGTTGGCATTCAACGGCCGTGTCCAGGCTGCTGTACACTTTAATGCTGGCACAAAGAAATGGAACATTTCAATGGGGAAAGAAAAAAAAACTGACAATAACCTTGTTGGTTGAAAGAACCTGTGTCCTTCAATCAGACGGTGACAGAGCCAAAGTTGGCTATGAGTTATTTTGGTGAAGTGATTTTTTTTTTTAAATCAAATCCATTCTGGCATGTTGAAGACACTGACAATGACGACATAAAAAAGACTCTTTGGTGTCTAAAACTCGTGGCCCGTGGGCCATTTGTTGCCCGTTGAATGATATTTTGCTGCCCCCCACCTTGATGTGAAAGTTGAATTTATAAAATTGTATTATACAGATCTGTTCTCCACATTTTATGGTAAATCCTATAGTTCTCAAAACCCTGAACCACAGTCTCCTTCTGGTTCTGTGTTATATTACCCAGAATCTATGGGAAACTGATTTTTATTCAATTTCTTTTTTGTATCGAACACTAAAAGCTGACGCAGCCCTTTGGTGAAATGATAGTGTGGGTGGTGGCCCTCATCTTATTTGAGTTTGAGACCCCTGCTCTACAACGATGGCCAACCTGCCGTCTTGCAGACCAGCACATATGATGTTTCCGTTTTTGGCCAGACATTGGTTCTTCTCAGGTTCTTCCTCTGTGATGGGATTTGGCTCCTTCACATATTCCATACACAAGACTGAGGAGTTAATGGTGATGGTCTTCACCAAACGTGGGTTGACTCTGTTTAGGGAGAAGATCTCCAGTTGGCTGTAGGTGGCCCCTCCCCCAGCCACCTGAACACAGCGAGAGTGCAAATGTGTCACAAACACAACAAACAAAGTGAGACAGACCATCACCAACGGTTTAATATAGTTCAGGTCTCACCCATAGGTAACCTTGTGGTAAGGTTGTGGTGACAGTGCAGAAACCAAGCAAACTGGACCGAGACGGACTGTGTAGGGCTGCGTTCAACTACAGATGAACAGAAAACCATGTTAGTCCGGTTTTGATTCTAGGTTGTTTCTTGTATTTCTTGTGAGGCAAACAAGGATGTAATTTAAGCCCCAATCCAAGAGACTTTTTTAGTTCTAACCGCCAGTGGGGAGTAACAGACGCTATATCCTGTGGGTGAGGAGAAGGTGGTGTTTCAGGTCCCTCCTGTTGGGTGGACCTGTGTCCACCTGTGAAGTGTACTAACAGTCGTCACATGGACATTGCTGGGTGGTTACAGTCATTGTCAGAGTGGTTTTGATCACATCTCTTACTGATGTGTAAAATCAGTTGCTTAGGAGGGGAATCTTACGGGTATTTTTCCCAAAGGGGCTCTGAATGTGGGTGATAGGCCGTGTTGGACAAGCTACTTTAAAAAAAGTAACTTATTACTTTACTAGTTACTGCTCTGAGAAAGTAACTAGTTAGGTTATTAGTTACTAAATAATAAAAGTAACTGATAACTAGTTACTTTACTTTAAAAACACATTTAAAAAAGTTTAGTGTTTGTAGCTGTAGCAACTATCATAATGAAATGTAGTGGAACAACAAAATAGATGTTTAGACATTTTGACAGGCGTCTTTATTGTAACCTCAACTTGCCTCTTGCCGTCGTCTTGCTTGTGGGTGTGTGTGTGCTGCTGTACCGCATTGCGTGTGCGTGAGACTGTTTATTTCCCTATAAGGCAAGAAGACCCGCCCAGGTCTCTTTCTGATTAGCTTAGCCTGAAAAGTTAACATATGTCAACCAATCATCGCTCCATTTCAACGCCTGGGTTCAGTTAGTGTGCACGGCCATCTTTCACCCATGACTGAGAGTTACCAAACAGACACAGGCAGCAGACAGGCTACGCTGTCACACAGTCCTCTCTCTGTGGACAGGAGAAACCGTCCATTTGGACCACACATAGTAACGAGTAACAAGCCCCTTAAGACCACAGTAACAATAACGACGTTACTGAATGGGAAATGTAATGTTACCAAACCATCTCCTCTGTTGAGTGATGGTATTTAATGTTGACAATAGAACTAGTTTCTTCTACCCTTAAACCATCTGTCTCCCCTGGACAAAATTTGTACACCGTTCTGTTGGGCCATGCGCCCAATGTAGAGGTCTGCAGACTCCTCAGTACACCAAATGCAAAACCACGTTGTCCTTTTGTTGTTGTTGGACGCTCTTTTGAAGACTGCAGTTTAAAATTTTGCCAGAGAAGACAGGTGGTTTCAGAAAGGGGTAAAGGAAGACATTTGTCAACCTCAAAATGCCATTTTTGAGGTGGTTTGAGATACAACCCATCATCCCCCTACCAAGCCATCGTAGGAACAATACCTAAAAGATTCCCCCCTCAGCAACCAGTTTCACACATCAAAAGTCATGTGACCAAAAGCACAATGGCGATGACTGTATTGACCCATCCAACAACTGTAAACAGTTAAACCCTGTTGGACTGACCACTTCCTGTGGGTGGTGAGCCCACAGGAAGTGATATGCTAGAGCATCTAAGTGGCAGCCGCTGGATTAGAACCTGAAGTCCACTTCTATGACCATCAGGACAACACTGACACTGACCAAAATTTTCATCTAACAAATCATAACTTGTGTAAAGAATTATTAAATAAAAATACAAAAGATTCATCAAAATATTACCATGAGTTAGCGGAAAAATAAAAGCCTTTGGTAAAAAAGTTGGGATTGTAATTCATCATTTCTCAAATACAAAATGACAGAAAAAAATGACTTTCGTAAAGTGCTGAAGATTTTTCAGTACAAACCATAAAGCAGTGAGGCGTATATCAGCTAAAACAAACAGGAGCTGTAACAGTTTGACATATTTAATGTTACGGGCGCTCACTTTTCTCCTGTAGGTTCGGGAAGAGAAGCCAGCCAATCTGCAGGTCATCAGAGGAAAACCAAACGGAGTTTTCTTCTTCTCATTTTCTTCAGCACTCTCCCAGCATGGTTTGTTCTCTGGTCCTAAACCCACATAAACACATTAAAATGTATAATTAGGACCTAATAGTCCTGGTTACCTCCTTTACTTCAATAGTCACTCGTAACACATTGTACTTTCTGCCCCTTTTTTTTAGGATAAGTGACCACACGGAGCACTGAACAATAAACTTTTACATTCACACATTCATTCAGTACTTTTACAGCCCAGTGTTATGTTGGACCATCTCTCTGGTTCCCTTCAGTTCAGCTCAGTTCAGGGGTTTTATCGTCCCTCGAGGGGAAATTGGTTTTTGCAGTTGGCAGTAAAAGAAGTGCAAAACAATAAAAACTTGTAAAAGTACATAAACAAGGATATAAGAAAAAAAAAAACCAAAACAAAACAACCACACTTGAGTCAAAACCATTTCAGCTCAATGAGAAGAGTCAGTGAAGTGCAAATAAATGGATGCTGCAATTAAGACGTGACTATAAACGAATGATGTTTGGACTCACTCTGAGAGATCTTGGCCAGGTGGAGCCTGTTGACCCAGACAATCTTACTGAGAGAACTTGTGGTGTTGAAGACCACCTTTATGCTGACAGGGTGACCAGACCTGGAGATAAAGTATAGAGTCATTATGTCTAATGTCGTGCAGAGGGGACATCCATCAAACTCACTCCAGCCGCTCACCTGTCAGGTTTCCCAGGTATGGACAGACGCAGACGGGACTTGTTGGCGTTCTGGATCTCCTCCTCCTTGAGACGGATGAGCCGCTGCAGGGCCAGACACCAGTCCTGAGACACCGTGGTGTTCAGGTTCTACAGGAGACAGGACATTAAATCAGTCTTAACCATCTGCTGGGCTGAACTCCTGACCACTGATGTAATGACGTCCCTTCAGGTAATCCAGACTTTATTGACCATTTCACTCTACTAACACATGGAGATTGATAGGTTCTTGTCCAGACTTTATACCTGGTAGGTACCATTTAGTGTGCCCACCATCAGACAGACCCTCTCCACCACATCCAGGTCATGCTGCAGCTCCTCCAGTTCCTGGTAGAGTTTTGGAGAACCCAGGGACGTGTTTTCTAAAACACAACATAGATAATGTTCTGAAAACACACCCATATTTTCAAGGACACAAACTGGATTTTTTAGTCTTCTTTCTGACATTTAAGAAGAGCAGAACTTGTCAATGACTAAGAATTATTATTACTGGTAACCTACCGCTGGTGGCGCTGTAGTGTCTGACTTCAGTGTCTCTGTCATGGAGACTGTCCTGTCCCACCTCCACTACTTTTGTCTCCGACAGTGGGACACACCACTTCACTGTGTATCTGGGTCCAACGTGGGCTGGACTGCTGGTGTCAGGAGGACCCCTGCTGGACATCAGGAGACCAACAGGATTATTTGCGTGTGAGTAAAAACTCCACTTGTCAGCATTAGTGTGTTTCCTGTGAACACTTCTGTTTACTGACAAAACACTAATAACGTCATGTTATAATAGACTTCATGACGTCTATAAAGCTCTCTCTCCACCCCCCCAAAAGATAGAGCATAACAATAATAATATAAATATAACTTTAATAAAAACACACAAGTTAAAACCCATATATAGTTTTCTATATGATATACTGCATCTAGCTTTACATGGGTTATTCAGTTCACCTACCTCCAGTGTAATGCAGATCACAAAGTTACAGGTCACTTAAAACCTAATATTTATTTAACAATTGATGGAAATTGTTCAAGTTCCCCCATTACTCCAGATATGTGATGTAGACTTTTTCATATATAACCTTGGAATATGTACACATTCATCCATTCATTCATTCATCTTCACCCTCTTATCCACTCTTATCTAACTAATCAGAAATACACTT
Source organism: Paraplagusia blochii (assembly GCA_016785265.1). Lineage (NCBI taxonomy): Eukaryota > Metazoa > Chordata > Actinopteri > Pleuronectiformes > Cynoglossidae > Paraplagusia > Paraplagusia blochii. The sequence continues at coordinate 38,854 of JAFBJS010001257.1, forward strand.
GTTCCTCTATTGCTTATGTGGTAAATTACTATTTTAATAAATTATATTAACATATCAGAATCTAATAAAAACATTTCTATTATTCCGAAGGACTATACTTACTATACAATTGCTCCATATCACAGTAAATTGAAAGCACTTAGGTTGAAGTTCTAGTTGTTTTGTCTGCAAATGCAAATTTTTTTTTTTTTGTGCAATATCTACATAGTCTATAGACATTTCCTGCAACTATACTCCAGTGTTCTAAGGGTTTGCTCATGGCATCAGAAAGATAATGGTAACATGACTGCAAGCTGTACCTGATGCAAATAGAGGATTTTATTTGCCAAAAAACAAAGTTTAAAGGGAAAAAGTACTATTATTTCAAATACAAATCATTATTTCTAACAATGTCAATGGTCTGACTGCATTTCTATTAATTTTACAACTCCTGGTGGTAAATAAAAGTGTGACTTTTCATGCAAAACACAAAAATGTATTAAATCAATATAATGATGAGTCAGAATTGGCCCCAGAGCCGGAGTTTGAGGCACGTGCTGCAGACCTACTCACCTGCAGGTGATGCTGGTGCAGATCAGCGAGTCATTGAGGAGAAAAACTTTTCGCTCCTTGGATTTGAGAACTTGTCCTTTATCATTGTAAACTGTTTCAGTCAGAACCTCAGAGTGGACCAACTGTCTGCTCTCTGAGTTCAGCATCTGAAGAAGAATATACAGAACAGGAGGTTTGACTGGTGTTGGTGTCAGGTGACGGAGGAGAAAACCCTAAAACAACACACTATGTCGACTATCGCACTGACTTGTGTGATGACTTTGTGAAATTTGCCTCCTGCCAGACTGTGGGCCAGCTGCTGGAGCTCCGCCTCCTGATCTGCCACACGTTTCTGCTCATTGAGCTTCTCAGCCAGAGTCTCCAGCTCTGAGAGAGCCAGCTGCAGGGGCAAACGGTCAGCGTGGGAATCCGGAGTGTTCTTCAACATGTCCTGAGGAGACAAAGTACATACTCACTTTTATGCACAGCAACTCTACTCTACTGCTTGTGTCAAACCAAAGGCCTGCAGGCCAAATCCAAGCCATCACATTAATTTGTGCGGTCAACAAATATGAAATAAATAACTAGGATAGGGAGATGACAATTTTACTTTGCTCTTATTCCAGTTTTTACAACATTAATTCTGGAAATTGATAATTTTCACCTTCAAATTTGTCACTTACCTGTAGGAGGAGAATGAACTGAGGGAAACGTTGGATGGGTTTGACCATGAGGCCGTAGAGGGTGATTCTGTCTGGACTGGACACCTGTGTCTTCTGTAAGGCCACATCAAAGTAGACAATGAGCTTCATTCTTCTTTTCTTCCCTCCCTTCCCTTTCTTCTTGTCCTCCCTCACTACATCCATCAATCTCCTCTTTGTCTCCTACCTGGTAGCTCCATCTCTAGAATCCTTCTTCTACCAATGTATCCACTGTCCCTCCTCTGAACATGTCCAAACCATCTCAATCTGGCTTCTCTAGCTTTTTCTCCAAACCTTCCTGTCTGTGTTGTCCCTCTAATCACTTCATTCCTGATCCTGTCCATCCTTGTGGACACTACCGAACTACCATCATGTAGTACCATTAAGAGATGACTATGCAATCACATGGTTTGGTCCATTTCCTCTTGGGAAAAACACTGGATTTTACCGTATAGAACAGAAATATTACCTTTAGAAATTCCAGGAAGGCAGGTTTGGTCATGCAGGCTTTCTTAATCAGTGCCATGGAGTTGGTGAAGTTGTTGATATATTCACTGTAGACATTCAGCACCATGGACTTGGAAAACTGTGGAGAGACATTACATTTCCATCCAGAGTTACTTCTCTGAATATTATATACATAATATAAACAGGAAGAAACCTGAAAAAAAAACATCTATAACATAACATTCTGACCGAAGCGACGAACAGATCTCCAATCTTTTCACAGTGATCCCACTCAGCCATGCGAGAAGCCAGAGCAATCTGGAACATGGAGTGACACTGATGGATCTCCTGCACCCTGTAGAAGATCTGCTGCACTTTTTTGGCGCTCAGGATGCAGCTCTTTGGCTCCAGTAGTGGCTTCTGATACTCCTGATAGAGAAAACCACATATTTATTTCAGTTATTCTTTTCATTTCTCCTTTTAGCAATAATATTGAAGTGAATAAACGTCATTTATCAGTTATGGGTTTATTTTTTGGTAGAAAGGATTCTGGACTGACCTGTAGGATTCTTTTCAGAGAGTCCAGGTAGTTGCACTCACTTTGTATAATGGATGTGAGGATCAGACGTCTGAGAATCTGGAGAAGCAAGAAAGAAAAATGTCATAGATTAGTTCACGCAGCATTTCTGGTGTAATGACATTCTCCTTGCAGATCTGCAGCACTTTCTAATTTTTTATTAATTCATTATATATGATTTGGACTCCCCCCTTATACTGTACGTCTGCACTTTTTTCTTCAAAACACAAGCAACATTTTATATTTTGACAAAAAACAAAACTAACATTTCAGAAATACTAAATCAAAATATCAGGAAACCAGTGTTGTTGCTGTGATGGATGTATACTGAAGAACAACAAATGCTCTGACATGACGCAAGACAAGCCGACCTGCTGACTGCTGAGACCTTCTGGCATTGGGCAAAGTTTTGCCGGAGGATGTTTGATCTCACACACGGATACGTTGATGTAACCTGAATCATCCTTTCCTTCACCTACAACAACAACACAGCACATCTTCAACATCTTCAATGACAAAGACAAACTACCCAACATTTCTTCTTCTCACTGTTTCCTACCTGACTCTTTCCTCTGCAGTAACGCTACGCTGCGGATCATGGCCAACTTTGTCTTCTCCAAACCATCCCTGGTGTTGATCCTTGCAGCTTTCATTATCTGATGCACCTTCAATGTGAAGTCCACAATTTACACTGAGATTAAATGTCTGACTGAGAAAAGAAAGGATTAAAAAAAAGAGACAGAAACTGACCTTGGTGTCACAACGCTGCCTGATATGGGCCACATCAGGTGTCCTTAAATGCACCGTCTGATTCAGCTTCAGCACAGGTAGCTGAAAGATTAAAAAGTTGAGGTGAAGATCAGCTTCATGGAAAGACGCAAAAAGACAGTTAAGAGTCAAGTGGAACAATCTACAGAACTGTCCTGGCACCAGTGAAATGGTCAAATGCGTTAGAATCGACAGGACAATTGAATGCATCAGGTGTCTCTGTCTGCATGAATGAATCCAGGCCTAAGTGAAAGACACCTACCTCATTGGAACAAACTTCCCTTCGCTCCAATTCAACAAAACAAAAATGCGCTATAAACAAAATATGCCCAGCTCAGTGGATCTGACACAATGACGTCCTCACTCCATCTACAGTGTTGTCCGCGCTTCTGAGGAAGTCGTACAAGACAAACACAATGAAGCAAAAGACAGAAGTGCTGACAAGGCGGAGGACAAGCAGTGGATTTACACTTCTTCTTTCCATCAAAACAGGTTTCATTTACTTTGTATGTGGGTTAAAAAAACACACTGTGTTTCTACCCCCAAAACAGTGAAGATTGGAAAACAAAAACACAAACAAGATTGAAAGAGTTATGACTGTAACAAAAGAAACAATCTTTCTTAAGTCAAAATGTTATAGAAACCTTTAGCCAGAGTTGCATTCTTTGAGTCTGATTGTTGTGTTTTTTTTCCCCCTATTTTACATATTTCACTTTTACTTTGTGCTTCCTTTTTACAGTGTATTTACAGGGGCTGTGTGGGAGGGATAAAACCAAAGAAAAATTTTATAAAATATCCAAAAGGAATGGAAAGAGTTCACTCAATGTGTTTTCATTGGGTGTATTTTAATTACTGCTTCACACTATAAAAAGGAAGTTGAATTGTCCCACAAAGAATTAGATGAAATCCAAAGGTGCAACTGGTACAATTGTCTTAAAAACATTTACACATTAATAACAAATGAAAGGAAAGCCTACTGGTAGATGTGTTGTATATTTGTCGATATTGTCTCAACACTTAAATTGCCATTCTAATATCAACAGGTACCAAAATACACCTGGTCATTTTATTTATTTATCTGTACAAAACACTGCATGACGATAAGAGAAATTAAATGAGCTGGAATGCTGCCATCTAGTGAGTTTCACTTTAATATACAGCCGTTTGTCCCAAAACTATTTTTCGGTTACATCATTTAATGTGACCTAGAAATAGGATTATTAGGTTTTTATTATTGGACGAAAAATTCTTAACGTTTTTTTACAGGTAGGAGATTATATGTGATAATGATATTAATATGGGACAATCATACAAGTCTCCAGATTGTCGGGCGTGGTGGTAATTTTTATGTTTCCCAACTGCATTACCACAATACCTTACAAAATGTGCAACATGTTTTTATGTATTTCATGCAACTTGAAAATTTCATGGCAACAATGATAAAATTGATAGTCAGTGGATTGCCAAGGGAATTTACCATAAAGCTGCTAAAAAAATCAAAGTAAATGTATATACAAGGCATATATTGATAATAATACAAATGTATTAACTAACCTTGACTCTGCTGTGTTGAGACAGTGAGAGAAAGTCGTTGTCCAGAGCCTCTTCATTACAATCAAATTCACTGGTGTTCCAGCTGTAAGAGACATGGACGTCAGGTCTCTCGATGTCCTCATAGATATCATCCACATCTGCACAGAGGAGTCAACAGACACAGAGAAAAGCTGATTGAGTTTCACGTTTGTCATCTGGGAAATACCTGTTTGATAAAAGGATGTAGGGAAGTACGTTCTGATGCTGTTTTTACAGGAAACCAACACAGTACTTTTGTGGTTTGTGTCTCAGAATCTCATATCTGTCTCATTAACTTACAATTCTCTGTCTTCTGTATCATTTCAGTGGGGACATCATCATAAACAACCTCTGGTTCCATGGCAGCAGTAACTGGACAGTGGACCAATGAACCCTGCTTCGCTGCTTTGGTTGCCGATTCTTCTTGGTTATGGACTGTAGAGGGCGCCTCATCCTTAGTGCATTCCTGTTGAGGTGTGTGTCCACTGACCACGTTGTTTGTCTTCAGATCATGTTCAGAAATCAATGTATTCCCTACAACAGTGAAATCACCAGTCACTAGTCATAAAGACCGGGCAAAAACAAGTCATTAATTTGATGATGTCTATTAAGAGCATATGATTGTAGTAAGAATGGTTGTATAATGAAAACCATAATGCAAGGATCAACTGTCCAGAGCAGTGGGGACTGTGGACGAGAGGAGAAGAATAGAGTACAGACAGGATGGAGCAACTGGAGAAAAGAGTCAGGAGTGATCTGTGATAGAAGAGACTCAGCTAAGGTGAAGGGAGAGGTTTACAGGACACTGGTGAGACCAGCCATGATGGATGGACTAGAGACACTAGGAATAGGTAGAAGACAAGAGGGAGAGCTGGAGGTGGAGGAGGTACAGATGCTGAGGTTTTCTTTAGGAGAGACAAGGATGGACAGGATCAGGAATGAGGTGATTAGAGGGACTACACAGACAAAGAGGAGATTGGGAGATGAAAAAACTGATTTGCTGTGGCTATGAAGAAGAAAACGATATTAAATGCACTAGGTGGCAGCATTGCAGCTTATTTAATTAATCTTAAAGAGATAAATAAAACAAATATTACCAGACCAGATATTGGTTGTTTAACAGTAACAGTAATTGAACAGTAATTGAACAATATTGGCATAATTGATGTAGGCATAAAAATGAATATTTATATCCATAGTTTATTTTTAGTTAATGTGTAATACACTAATGTGTATATAATGAACTAATGTGGGGTAGGATGGTGCTATAAATAAATATATTTAATGCAATGTGATACTGTATGTTACCCTGATCTAAACCCAGTACATGTCACAATGAAGGAAAATCAAAAACACTTCATGTACCTTTATTCAACCTCTGTGTCAGCTCAGAAACAACACTGAACCACTCCTTGGCAGAGTGTGGTCTCTCATCTGTCCAAACAGCATCACAAAGACACAATTTAAAGAACTTAAAATATTCAATTTATTTCTATAAAAAAAACTGAATGACTCTATCTGTACCTTCATATATTCTGCTTCCTTTCCAGGAAATGTCTCCTGTCATTCCCAGATCATAAGATAGGGAACATCTGTAAATGTAGACGTACAATCATCACCTGATTTGCCTGCAGACTTCAGTGATGTCAGTGTTTATCGGTTATTTAGTCTTAACTTACCCCTCTGGTGACTCTCTGACTTCCATGATCTGCCATGAAACAAACATGAAACATGAAACAACACATTAGTTTTAGTCATGGACGTCCGATATCTGACATGCCGATTCATTTCCGTTTCCGACATCAATTTATATCTATAAAGACCTGGTGATTTTTATTCATTTATCTGTACTAACCACAGAATAAGTTGCTGACGCTAGCATTCTGCATACAATACCCAGATGATTAAGATAGATAAGTATATAAGCTGCAGTGCTGCCATCTAGTGACTGTCAGTTTCATGTACAGCTGTTTTATCTTCAGAACAACTTTTAGGGCACACATAAAAATCATATCAAATAAAATAAAACACATAAAACTAAATATTTTACATCACTATACTATGACCAGCTGATAATATTGATCAGCATCTCTGTCTAGTTTTAACATTTTTATGCAAGAATATTCACAGACGCACAACTGGTTTAGACAACAATTCAAATATTTATATCTTCATTTTAGGGTAAAACGTCCACATGAACCCAGAGAGCCAAGGTTTTCATGTCAACATTTGAGTCAGTGACAGGGTATTAGTCAGTGTTCTGTTCCAGCCAATCACGACTGTTTGTAGAAGAGCTTGACCTGGAGACAGATGGTTTTAATCACCTGCTCCACCTGTCGCTGCTGTTTACATGTTGACCTACACAGAACACCGCTCTTCATGTCATATGTGCGACGTCTAAAGTGAAACATACCAACAAATAACCCTCTTCAGAATTTTACTGAAATAATGGAGATAATATAACAATGATAGTGACGGGATTACAAGAGGAAAACGTATAAAATAAAAAATGCAAGTTCTGATTTTTATAATAAATATAATAATACATTTGTTTAAAAGGGCAGGGATTTCTGTATGAGTTACAGATATCTGTCAATATCTTGACATTAAAATATATTTCAGTTTTATTATGTACTTTATTGTATGCAGTATATTTTTTAAAGTTAAGATTACTTTTTTAATGTTGAAAAGTAAAATAATTAATTGAAATAAATGTTTTTTACCTTGCTGAGAATAATTCAGTCAGTTTCCCAAGCTCAGATATTCCTCAGTCTACAGTCAGGCTGCTTTTACTGCAGTGAGAGTCATTGAGACTTTAGTTTCCACCTTAACAGGATATTACATCAGCAGATGGTCTGCAGATGTAAACAGTGTAAATCTGAGTGAGCAGAGAAGGAGGTGAAGAGAGTAGGAGGGTCAGGATCTACTGAAGGTCAATGACCAATGAGGTTCATGTTGAGTCTCTGTCATTAAACTATGACCATTATGTTTTACAATCAATATATTTGCACGTCAATTGTCTCTTTTTACTTTTAGTTTTTTTTTTTTTTTTACAAAAGGTCTCATGTTATATTGTATAGTAGAAATTAACAGAATAGAATTGAATAGAATACAATAGAATTTTAGTCCTGGTAATGGAGCAGTGGTGGCTTAGTGGATAAGGATCTGGACTTGGGTCCCTACCTAACGTACCTTAATAGTAGTAATGTATATATATTCATATACATATATAGTATATACACATATATACATACATATACATATTTAGTAGTTTAATGTATATTTGTATAGACATATATACATTAAACTACTACTAAACTATTTGGCATTTACAGTACTTTATTCGCTGCTTTTTCGTGTCAGTATATTTTTAAAGTTCTCAAAGTACCCTTTGAGCCACATGATGGCAGCAGAAACTTGTGTTCTACGACCACAAACGTCACTGTCAATTAAAGCGATGTTGTTACAGAAAAAAAAAAAATATAAATCAGATGTATTCATTAATCCATCTTGATCGACCAGCCAAATTACTCTGGTGAAGAAACTGGAACTTGGTCAGTGGCAACCTGGCAGCTGGTGGATTCGAACCTGAGGCCTCACTGACCCAAGTGCACTTCCTCAAGCACTGAGCCACAACTGCTGTCTGTAACAAACAAATGAATGAATGAATAAATATAAATAATATATATATAAATAAATAAATAATGAATGAATGAAATAAACATGAAACAGAAACCAAACCACCCTCCAATAATCTCCATAAAAATAAAATAAAATAAAAAATAATCAAAACAATATGATAATTTTAATAAAACATAAAACAAAGTAACTGAGGGAAACGGGTACAACTAACTTATTTTTATTTTGGGTTTTTCAAAATAAGAAAAATATTTAAAATTGCAATACTTTACAGTACTTTAGTTTGTTTTTGTCAAACTGTCAAATTTTGTCCTGAGAGATGAAACTAACACACACACACACACACACACACACACACAGAAACATACTAACCATATAAACTCACTACACACTATAATACACAATTGTTTACGATGGATTTCAGTACTCTGTCAAATATATTTTCAGGAGTTTTCCTTCGACCTTTAGAATCATTTGGTTTTCTGATAGCTGTGCTATTATACGATTATGATAAGTAATTTAGTTAGTAATGTATTGTTTTAATATTGGGTATATTGATATCTCCAGTCATTTCACTCACTTTTAATCACTAACCCATTGCTCTACTCCTATGTGTCTGGTTCCCAGTGGAAATTCCTGTGTCTTATCACTGTGATCAGACCGTTAGAGTCCACTCCAACCTAAATATTCAGTCCTGTCCCCCCACAGTTTCCAAAGACAGACTTTACAACCTGAGGAGCGTTTGCTTTGGTCGACCTGAGTCTAACTGCTGACAGCAGGGTGGTGTAAACCCACAGTGGCGTTCTCCAAGTGTCGCCTGTCAAATACACTTTGACAATCAGTAGTTAATGAAGGAATTGGTCATACTTCCTGCATGACTCACTTCTTCTCCTGACAGACTATTTTTACTGACAGCAACATATGTGTAGTGAATGAAATTAACTCCCATTCACCACCATATTAGTCATGAAAAAACTTTTTTCCTATAAAGGATTTCATTTAATATGTCAATGTACTGGGACAAAAACGAGTTGGTTAAACTAATGACTAAAAATGACTATCGTGGATGTATATTAAGATGGTCGCGCTACGTAGGAAGATGGAATTAAAACTATTTTCACATCTTTTTCTCTTGAATACATTAATCTTTGAGGTGCAAAACTCACTCCAATATATAACTGCAACATGTTAATTAAGTTATTTCGGTTAAAAAAAAGATTTATTTGCCTATTGCTGTATTCCAAAGACAACCAAAAAAAAAATGTAGAACATGAAGAACTAGACTTTTGAAATAGGTCACTGATGGACACATTTGACAGGGGCTGCAATCTTCATGACTGCCACCCAAATCACACTGCACCATACCCACAGGAAGTTATGTGGGTTGGGACAGTGCTATGATCAGAACACCTTGCTAGCAACCCAAACCTTGCAGACCCAAGTCCGCTTCCTGAGCCGCTAGGCCATCCTGTTTTTTTTTTTCAACAGGCGATAATAACCTCGTGCTAACCAATCTTTTTAAACAATACATTTTAAGTAAGGTCTTTTCATGGTCTGGTCTCTGGTCTGGTGTCTGGTCCGTCCCTTTTTTTAAATGAAATCCAATCCATCTCTCTAATAACTACCTGAATTGATCAGTCACCTTTATTGTCACATCTGAATGTAACACCACTGTCTGAACATCAGATCTTAAATATTTTCCTGAATCTCCAAATGACTTCGCTGACCTTTTATTAGAAGGTTTTGTTTCATCAGCATTTCCTCATTTTCAGGTTAGCCTGAATACGAGGAACTAGTTAATGTAAAACCACTGTATTTAGTTCAGTATTATCCATAGACCTGAGCCCTGACCCCTGGTGGACGGTGGTGTTTGATGTCAGACAGAATAAATTCATCATGAAGAAATGTCTGGAGCTCTTCTAATGATCCCTTCATGTTGAAACATCACAAACCCACGTTGACCCCTTTATGGTCATCGGTGACAGAATGTAGCACAAAGACAGACTCACATTGATATAAAGAAGTTATTCATTTATTCATAGTTACATAAAAACGTATGCAAACTTATCAGAAAAGACAAACATATTCCACTGCACTGACACTTAGATGTAGAAATCATTTTTTACTCTTTTTGGCTGAAGATAAAAAAAATAATCCTGTGTCAACAGATCCAGGCACTTCACCCTGTGAGGAAAATAAAAAACATTTGGAAAAATGATCATCAACATCAGAAATATTAAATAAAACTTCTGTTCTGTTAGTAGTAGAAGCACTAAAATGGTTATTTTAATTAATTAATAATAGAAAACAGACAACCCTTGTAACAAATGTCAGTAGAATCTCATGTTTAGCTGCATTAAAAACAAATACAATTAATTATTATTTTCATCTTAATTACTGACACCAAAATGTGTTTATTGTGTAACATAATTCAAAGTTGCTGCGATTTATCTTCAATAAAAGCTCTTTTCCTAGTGTTTTACATATATACTCTAGGTTTTAATGATGTTTTTCTTTTGCAATCATTTAGTTTTATACAAATGTCCAGAATATAATTCCTGTCTTTAAAATTCCAGATCTCACCTCTTACATTGTTACATCCCAGACCACTGGCATTCCCTATCCGATCCATTCTGGCTCCGAAGCAGCTGGAGGCCATCCTCCTGTTCAGCAGCAGATCCTGCAGACGGCTCCTCAGGCTCGAAGGCCTGCTCCGACCATCTGCCTGTGGTGGAGGTCTTTCTGATTTCACCAAGTTTTCAACAACCTCTTGGTCCAGATCCCATCCCTGGTTGGCCCGGCTGCGCTCAGACTGTTGGTTAGTTCCTTCATAATCTGTGTCTGGAGCGTCTTCCTCCTGCTCTGCCTCGGCCAGAGTCTCCTCAAAACGCTGCAACAAGGACTGATGAGAAAATGACAATTTTATAAAAAAAAAAAAAAACACAAGTTAAAAAGTAAAGACAGTTTTCTAGCTGACAATTATAAATGCACATATTCATACAGTACGTGGTTGTAGAAATTGCTGAAAAAGTCATAAAAAGTAGTTTTAAGTGTAAATAATGTTAATAATTTTCTGGTAACAATTCTTACTAATGTTTATTATTGTAATTATTGTTAATATTATTATATTGACTTCTTCAATTGATTGGTTAATTTTAGGTTTTTAATTAATTTTCTAGGTGACATTACACACATTTTCTAGCTAAGGTAAGTTTATTAAAAAATATTTTTTTTTGCTATGAAAATCTGAAATTATCTCCCTTACACAGTTGTGAAAAAAAATCGGACCATGCTAAAAAGTTATTTTGGTTTATTTTTGTTGTTATTATTTTTTGGTCCTGACAAATGCATCTTTAGTAGAATTAGGCATCAAAATGAACACGAAATTGAAGAAAACAGCAGGGTGTTTTTTTTTCATGACTATGTCCACTGACAATTGTCCATCAAAAGCTAGTGGATCTAGTGTGTGCTAATAGTGAGAGTCCCAGCTGCCATGCAGAGGGTCTATGATTCAATTCTTTGTACAGATGATAACGGTCACCGCTTCTTATGATCATGCAACTTATTCATTCATTCATTCATTCATTCATTCATTCATTCATTCATTCATTCATTCGTTCATTCATTCATCTTCATCTTCTTATTCAATACTGGTTCTCAGGGACAGCAGTCTCCACAACTGCCACCCAAAGCACACTCCTCCATACTGTGAGCCTTCCTGTAGGTGGTGAGTCCACTGGAAGTTATGTGGGTTGGGACAGTGGCAGCCTGGCAGCTGGTGGATTAACACCTGAGCCTTGAGCACCTAAATCCGCTTCCTTAACCACTAGGCCACCACTGCCGCCATGATACAAAACTCAAATGTTAGTTAAGAACTAGAATCTAAATTTTAATTTCATCTCTCACACTTGTTGGCAGACATTCTTACCTTGAGTAGACTAAGGTCGCTGCTAGAAGAGGCCCGTCCCAGGACGTGGCTGCTGACCATCGTGCTGTGACACATCAGGCCCAGCAGAGCCCACAGAACCACACTCCTCATGTTATCCCACTGTTGGGCCGACTGGTCATACAGGCTGCTCTGCAAACTTTATACTTACAGTGTAACACACACATGGTCAGTGGCATCAATTTGTAGAAAACCTAAAGTGCATTCTGACACCTCAGTATGATAAGGCAGCTGGTCAGATGTCCTGTGAAGTGGTGCATGATGGGGGTGTGTGTGTCTGTAAGTGGAGGTGTGTACACTCACGATGACCAGCTGGCATGGCATCTCCATGACCTCAGAGACCATGTTGGAGATCTGAGGTCAGTCAGTCAATCAGTCAGCCCTATTGGTCATTATATTAAAAAAATGTTGTTGCTGGGAAAGTATTGGTGCAGTAGCCGTAATGTTTCAACTAATGCAGGGCGATAGAGTCTGTTATGTTTACTGAAAGCCCTGCACTGTCTGTTGATTGGTTAACAGTAGTATTAGTTAATTAGATGACAATAACTTTACCAGATTAAAGGTAATCTGGTGCAGGCATGGACAAACTAAGGCCTGCGGGCAAGATGTAGCCCATTAGCTTTGTAACCCGACTGCCAAACTTATAAAAGTTGTACAACTGGTTTATATTGTAAAAAACTTCGGTCTTTCCCTTGCAATGCCCATGTTTTCCTGTGGATGGCATAAAGAAGGTTGCTTTTTTGCATGACTTTTAAATGTAATTTTCTTAGTTCAAATAGACAGACAGACAGACAGATAGACAGATGGACAGAGACATAGATAGATGTTTTATTTTTGTTGTTTTTTGTTTTGACCACCAAACTTTTCTAAATCCATCTGTCTTTATTTTCTTATCCATTACCAGGTCTCAGGGACAGAAGTCTCCATAACGGGCACTCAAACCTCACTGTACCATATCGGGAGCTATCATGTGGGTGATGAGCCCACCGGACGTTATGTTGGTTGGGACGTTGCTATGCAACCTGGCAGCTGGCGGATTCAAACCTGAAGACTTGGACCTAAGGCTACCATTCGAATCTACCATCCATTACTGCGTGACTTTTAGATTTATCTTATCTTACTCACATCCTTACTTACATCCATTGTCATCCACATGTCCGTGTAGGTTCTCTGTCACCCAGGCCATCTCCATCCAAAATTGAGACCAACTGGACATGGAAGGTTTTTTAAAGATCTTCCACCTCTCGTCCAAGGGGCCATTTTCAAGTACGAGCTCCGTCCAGCTCCCCAGGATGTAACTATATTAAGTATTGTGTATTTGGTGTTCTCAGATCGTCCACAATCTTCCAGTGAAATCAAATGGAACCCACTGTATGGCCAAGCAAACCAAAGGCCTCTGGCTAAGGACCTCTCTACAGCCTGTGATCAGGAGAGACAAGTCCTGACTCAGTGGACACATTTGTTAAAAGCACTGATTGCGAACAAATCCATTCAAGAACCGAAACATCTGATAAATAGATCAGTTTTGTAGTCAAAGTCTCCACACACTTTTGTTGCACTGAAGTAAACCTTTATTAAAACAAAACGAACATCAATCTCACAATCATTTCAAGGACATATATAATAGGCGACAAAACATCTTTAATAAATATTGGTTAATAAATAATATGTTCAGGTAAAAATATCCTCTACAGAAGTGTCCCAGTTCCAGAATGTCGATGGTAAGACTTCATCTTTACTTTACATCTGTTAGGGAAGAAATGAAGGTCGGTCGGTCAGTAATGGTGTCAGTGACAATATCAATGTAAAAAGTTCATTTAAAGCTTCTCCTGTGAAGAAACTTACTGTATTTCCCCACAGTGTTGCAGCCCAGAGAGCTCATGGAGCCTATTCTGTCCATCCTTCGTCCAAAGCAACCGGAGGATCTCCTGAGTGCCTCGTTACGAACGTTCTTCAGGTTCTTGGCTGAAAAAAACTCCCTAATGGCGGCCTCGTCCAGTCCAGTCTGGGACTGCTGCTGCTGCTGCTGCTCCTCTTCTGTGGCTTCCTCTGCGGCCACTCTGTCCTGGTCTACGGGGACTCTCTGGTCCACTTCAGACTGCAGTGAAACTGACTCCTCAAGTTTGTGAAGCAGCACCTGTCAAAGCCGCAAAATCACAAGTCAGGTTAGCGAATCGAGAGCTTCTGTGAACTCTTGGTCTAACCTACAAGTAGATATTGAGATTTTTAAAAGCTGCTGGAAATCCAGGCTCACCTTGAAGATGTCCATGTCAGTGTCCGATAGCCCCGTGGTGATGGGATGCGAGAAGGACAGCTGCAGGTTCAGGATAAGGACACAGCAGACGGGAATAAGAGACAGATGCATGTTTCTCCTGAATCGTCCTGGTGGTTGAGTCTTTAGAAGATCTGAGGCTTTGTTATGTGTTCCTTGGTAGATGTTTGGATTCTAGAGACCACAGCAGCAGCCCTTTTATACTGAAGCCTGACACAAATCGGTATGCCAGGAATTGTACTGACATTCCTGACACCTGATTCTGATAACGGGAGCTGTTGGAAACTGCTCCTTTTAAAGTGTTGTCTCTCAGATATAGGGCATTCCTATGACATATCTGCTTCCTTTTGCTACTTTGTTTCCCAAACATACTCCAGCACCCGGCTCACACGACATGTGTTGTCACCGAGCTACGGGAAGTAGTAAGTGAACCGTCTGTAGCCACAGTTACTAAATTTAGTGGCGTACGTGATTGCGGTAGGGTAGCCTTCAATAGGAAGAATCTGATTCCCATCGTTGTGATGTTAATTAAAAACTATCAATTATGATATTGTGTTAATAAATTACAATTTCCAATCAGAAACCATGACACAACACTCCAATGGTCTTTGGTCCAACTGCTTATTCAAGATAAAACACTGGCTTAAAGTCGCCATTGGGTGGAAAGACAACATCATGTCTGATCCATCCATGATGCTGGGGAATATTTAACTGTCAAACTGAAATAAGTTGAGGGCCACTGTCCCAATATCATTTCACCAAAGGTCTGAGTTAGCAGTTAATGTTCAATATAGAAAAAAAAAATGGTGAAAATGAATTAAAAAACAGATTCCAACTATAATACAACCCTTCAGATGAGTCTTGTAATACTCACATTCATCCACATCGGTTCTACCTCTGAGTGCATCCAACAAAACCATTTTTTTAGCATTGACTTGCAGTAGAACCTTTATAAAAATATTGTGGTTAAGATTTGAGTGAATATTTACTTTCTAGGATGAAGTTCTGATTCTCAAATTTGGATTCTTACCAAACTACCATACTGTAACCAAAGGCTCCGTTAAACCTTTTCTAATTAACACTAAAGTTAACACACTTTTCCTTTGGAAAACTGCGGAGTAGGATATTTATCTATCTATCTATCTATCTATCTATCTATCTATCTATCTATCTATCTATCTATCTATCTATCTATCTATCTATCTATCTATCTGTCTGTCTGTCTGTCTGTCTG
>JAFBJS010001257.1:54594-89332 GCA_016785265.1 Paraplagusia blochii
ATAACTATATATACTAACTTTTGTCTTTTCAGGGTTTTGAGAGATAAGGACCAATGAGGCTTGTTGTTCCCTTGATGTTCCCTGGAGCCAATCAAATTGACTATAAGGTAAGGTTAGATGTCAGTCCTACAAATCCTCTAGAGAACCTGTTGATGTGAGTAAGAAAGTGTATGTATTGATTCATCTCCTTATCCTTATCCTACGGGTCACAGATTTGTGATGTGTGGGCAGCTGGCACCACCCAAATCACACTGAACCATACTGTGAGCCCTGCTGTGGGTGTTGAGCCCACAGGGAAAAACAGAGATCAAATTAGCCATATTAACTCTTGTCCCATTTTTGTCAGAGGTTGCCACAGTGAATCAATATTTTCCTTCTCCCCCCTGTTCTCTTTATCTTCTACTCTGACTCCAACATGTCTTTTGGTAGCAAAGTTAAAGTTGGAACCTTATTTCAGCCCATGGTCCCTGGCTTAGTTGGTTCTGCAGTCCATCATGCCCTTTTTTCACGTCTATTTCTAATGTCTTTGACATTGGTTTTGAACTCCAGAGAGGCTGGTCAGGTGCTGTGTGATTTGGGTGGTGGTCGCGGAGAGAATAACAGATGGGTAACAGACATAAATAGATGGATGATTATAAAGATTAGACGCTATTTGAAAAACTGGTTCATGAACTGTACCACTTTAATGGGAGGAAAGAGAGCAAACTCCTTGTCATTGTGTCATTGTGCTCCAGACCACTGCACACAAAGAAAAGTTAACCTATCACCAAAGTGACCACTGGGCAGCTTTGAGTGCCCGGAGCAGTGGGTGTGGATGGTTCCATGCTTGGTGCCTAAGGGGTGTATATGAACCTGAAACCCTCTGGACCCAAGTCTGATGCCTTGGCCACTTGGCCACCACTGCACATAATATAATAATATGCTTTTATTTACGGTCTAGGGCCTTCAGTTTGGCACAGAGGCTTTGTTTTTGTGTTCCCCTTCAGAGCACGTTCAAATCCTGGTGAGGGCGGTTGAATTCCAGTGGGCTCACGACCTCCAGGGAGCTACGGTATGGTGCAATGTGATTTGGGTCGCAGTTGTGGAGACTGCTGCACCACTGACACATTAACACATCTGTGTTTTTTGATGATGTGCTACAAATGTCATTGTAATGTTTTATTATCATTTATTCAGTCAGTGTTCATGTAGGCTGGGTGGGACGAAACACCAAAATACAAACAAAACTGACGCAGACTCTGCCTGTATGCAAAATAATCGTTTTACTAGAATTTTACAATGCATATCTACAAACATCCAACAGGAAAATAACAAATAAATAAATAACTTTGCAATAATTTATTGTATATTAAATATTAAACGGTCAACCAGACAAACAAATGAGAGAGATTACAGTCCTGCAGGAGAACCAGGCCAAGAACGGGGGTCACGGATGTGAGACTGTAACAGAAGCTCCACAGCAGGTTGATGAGACCCTGGATTTCAATCCGAGTCTGAAGAGAGAACAAAAAACACATTAGTCGCAAAGATTCTTTTAGAGTCTTTAAAAATACCAACCACTGACACCAGTGCTGCTGCTGCAGCTGCAGCTGCAGGGAGTCGACTGTGAGAAATGAACCAGAGATTCTCCTCCTGCTCTGATATGAGCCATTAACAGCAGCAATGTTTGGATCCCATTTGTTCTGCCAGCGGGAAGGGACTGGTGCATTTAGGGTTGTGGTCTTTGCAATAACTATATTAAACTAATTAAATAGACTAATTTGGAGAAGAACAATTATATTCTGCAATGTATATAGTTATTTAAATTATTCTTTGCATTTATTTCCAAATAATCTTAGTTGATATACATATTATACACATATTGCAGTTTATTAATATATTTTTTGCCTTTTTTCTTTTTGCTTTTCTGTTGTTCTTTGTTAATGAAATAGGTTTGTGTCAATGAGTTAATCAAATATATGAAAATCTATTTGATTTATTTGCCGCCTGGACGGATTTAGACTGAATAAATGTAACATATCTGGGCAATATGTAAATAAATAAATCAAAATGCATTAACACAATGTATAATGTTCTATTTTATGCATTAAGTTTTACATCATCATACAGCCCTTCTAATAATAGTAGTATAATAAGATTTATCAATTTATCATCATGTCAATTAAGCCGCTTTACATTACATTGTATTAGTGTTAAAAAAATTAGTATGTAAGTAGTAGTGAGTATCAGAGTATGGTTAGTGTAACTTACTCTCAGCATCCCAGACCGCTGAAGGAGCCGATCCTCTCCAGACGGACTCCGAAGCAGCTCCTCAGTCCTCCCTTCTTGTACCGGCTGGAGGCGCGCTTGGAGGTTCTCATCAGGTCCTTCAACAGTCGGGTCAGGAGGTTTTGTTCAGTGGTCAGTGCAGAGTTGTTGGGGTCTGAGGGTCCCGAGTCCCAGGTGTGTTTCTCTGGAGCTCCAAACTCCGACTTGTTTCCATCCCTCGCTTCTCCCTCCATCTCCTCAGAGGGATAATACTGAGCCATGTTCAGGTCCTCCAGAATCTGCTTCAAACTCTGAAAGACACAAAGTATAAAGTTATTTCACGGCGCAACGATTCTGTTTTTACGCGTAAAGATTGGATCTCGTGCGCTAAGTTCGTGGACCCTGCGTGGAAAAGACCTCGATGACTCTCACCTGCAGATCTGAAGACGTCTTGGCTCCAACCACATGGAGCAGTAAAAGTAAAGAGAAACAGCAAAAGGACGCGTTGGACTTCATACTCTTCAATGTCTTCCTCAGTGCAGCTGAGCTCGTGTCTCTCTGCGCCTCTGTCTCTGCAGCCGTGCGCAGGTGCCTCGTTTATACCCGACCCGATTCCGTCACTGTGTTGAGAAAATTAACGAAGCGTGATGAAGCCTCCTCTACGTGGGCGTGCGTGCGTTGACCTGACCGCTGGAGGAGCTCTCTCCAAACTCCCGTGAAGCCGCTTCCAGGTTTACCTGGAAGTTTAGTCATGGATGTTATTTATTGTCTGTCAGCAGTCAGGAGCTTCTCCTGCTCCTTCCGGTTCTGACTGAGAGGGCACCAAACACACTCCACTGGAGACAGAGGCAAACTAAGGCCCGCGGGCCGGATGTGGCCCGTTTGAGCTTTAAAATTATTTCTTTTATATTAAACCTCCTAAAGCCTTTTCTCAGCAATGCCTGTGCTACCCCAGTAGATGGCATCATAAAGGCTATTAGAAATTTAGCATTACACATTACACACATTTACAAATTAAATGTCTATATACAGTATATAAAATACTGTATATTATACACTTTTTCATGCCATTTATCTCAGTTCAAAACTCAATTTTTCTGCTCTTGACTCGGCTCCTTTGTCCAATTTCTGGACCAATTGTGGCCTGTGAGTCAAAAAGTTTACTCATGTCTGCTCTACCGTCAACGTGTGAGGTGTTGAGAAAACAGGATATTAACAGTTATAGTTCACAGCATCTCCAACTGAGTGATCAGTGAGAGATGATGTCAACAGAGAGGATGATTAAGAACAGGAGGAATGGGTTGAGTCAATAAAAAGTCAGAGATTATTGTTGGAAGTTAAACTGCAGCGAGGGAGGAAGAAGAAAAATTCTCAATCCTCTGAGATGATAGATCATGGTTGGTTGTGTGGCTGTTTGAGAGACGAGTTCCCACGATTGACCGTTTAATTCGTTGGAATTCCTTGTATGATAAAGATTTGATGTTGACTTGGTTGATTCTTTCTATCCACTTCATGCCACGTGCAGTCATGGACAAAATCATAAGACCTTAAAATCAGAATGCATAAAAGACAACACATGATTGAAGGAGGCATCGCTTCATTGTTCCTTCCATCAGTTGACTTGAAACTTGATTTTTTTATTGACTTAATAGAAAAACAAAAGAAAGACAAATTGGAAAAACTTTGGTCAGACATTTCATTATCTACACACCCGTATTTTAGCAGATAAAACTATTGTCTTGTCCCCGGACGTTGATTCATACCCAGCTTTTGCGTCAAGATCCACTAAACTTTCTGTATAGCATTGTGATTCCCATAATATTCGTAGCTATCTCAGAAAACATTCATTCCTTCATTCATCCTCATCCTTTTTTTCTGTTACCAGGTCACAGGGGCAGCAGTCTGCACTGGAAGTGACGTGGGTCTGGACGTTGCTGTGATCAGAGCACCTCAGTGCCAACCTGGTGGATTAGAACCTGAAGCCTTGAAGACCCAAGTGCATTGCCTTAACAGCCAGACCACCATTCCTTTAGAAAACAGTGAAATATATATTTTTATTATGTGCCCTTTGTGCAGAAGCACAACGTCACCCAGTTTTAGAACCACTGCCATTTCATAAAAATGGTTTGGACATGTAGCTATAGTAGAGATAATAGTAAATATTGGATGTTAAACAACCTGGTGTAGGACAGGTGGTGCTTCGACCAGAGACAATTTCTCTGTCATTGGTGAGGAACAACAACACCTTACCTCCTGGGTAAGATTGAATTCAGACAGGATGGTTGGCTCCCTTGAGTGGACCCATCATCTGAGGGACTTGTATGGTGTAGTTAGATTTGGGTGGGGGTTGTGGAGACTGCAGCCTTATCATGAGGAGTTAGTGGATAAGGATCGATGAGTGAATGGGTGAGTGGATAAGTAGATGGATGAAAGATTGGAAAGGTGGATGGATGCATGGATGGATAGATTGATGAGTGGATGGATGGACGATGGATGAAAGAATGGAAGGATGGGTGGATGAATGGTTGGTATAAGACAAAGGGACAAAAACCCTTGTAGTACCAGCGAATCTGAAGCTGGTTGGTTAAAGTAAACCACACGTAGTATAACCACACCTCAAATACCTGTGTTGCCACATTGAAATGTTGGGACGGAAAAAACCCCCAGGTCAAGTGGAGACCCCTGGAAGGTAATTGTGCAGGATAAAAATGAACGTTCATTTGTAACTTGTCTGTCGACGCGTGTGTGGGTGGTTTACTGGGCTGTCCTCTTGTCACTGACCCCGCAGGAGATCAAACGATAACCGATTAGCCCTGGACCCGGTGAAGCACAGAGGCCTGTGTGTAGGTGGGCGACGACTAATTGACATTTCACCAGCTCTCCAACTGGAGGGCCGTCATCTGAAATTGGCTCACGTCTCAGGATGGCAGTGAACACAACAGCGGCACCGGCTCTAACTGCCCATCCACTGCAGAGATGTGATACAGAGACAGATGTACTGCTCCTGCTACTGATGCTGCTGCTGCTGATGATGGAGATCTAAACGAAGTGCAGATTCATCCTGGCTCATGCTTTGACGATCAAGGTATTGTTACTTATTTACATCCGTGCAGCCACGTCAATAACAACTAACTGCGATGACACGACCGCTTCAGCTTGCGGGCGAATGAGAGCTAAAGATAAACATTGCATACTGTATGTGCAATCGTGGTCAGGTTCAGTTTTAATGATTTACTATTGTTAAACCTTGGCTCCACAGAAACCTCACAAAAAATTCTAGATTGCAACACAACAATATGACGTCACACCACAACTTCCCTAATCTTTAATTCCCCACTGTTTTGTTCAACTAAATAAGATACTAGAATCTGTAGAAAAATATACTCCTCAATCCAGTGTTTATTAGGGCGGGGACGGGGTAACAAATCACAAATCAATCGTTTGGTTAGTTGACAGAGGGCAAGTAACCCAATCACAGATCTGAAAAGGGTGAATAGAGATCCGTCCTGACCCACTGGACCATTGGTTCCCAAAAATTTCCCAACCCAAGAATTTAGGAAACTCCAAACCATCATCATCTTTTTTACCTTTGACACACCCTAGTGGCGGCTCACTCAAAGAAATTCAATTTCTGTAATTAGAATATATATATATATATATATATATATATATGTCAGATTATAAAGTGTCTGATCTTGCATTTTACATATACATATATACATACATATTTACAAGATCAGACATATAATATATAATATATCTAATATATATAATATAAATATATATTAGAAAGTGTCTAATCTTGTATTATATAAATATATGTATATATGTATATATGTATATATATATATATATATATATACATATATAATACAAGATCAGACACTTTCTAATCTGAAATAACATAATTATGTAACTTGAGGCCAACAATTTTGGCCTTTTTTATAATGTAAAATGCATTTAGGGGCTGTTGGCGGCATAGTGGTAAAGAAAGCGGACTTGGGCCAGTAAGGTCCCCGGTTAGAATCCCCCTACCACCAGTTACCGCTGAGGTGACCTGACCATCCCCATCCCCACACACTGCTCCCCGGGCGCTCAAAGTTGCCCACCGTTCACTTTGGCGATGGGTTAAATGCAGAGGTGACATTTTGTTGTGTGCTGTGGTGTGAATCACAATGTCACAATGACAAAAAAAAAGAAAAAAAAATATCTTAATATGTTGTAAATAATGGAACAACAATATAAAAACCTAGAAACCATGGAAAACATCAACAGGTGGTCACATCCATGAGAAGTAAACAGTTATAAATGTTGCTTCGCTTTCTTACACTAGTGCCTATTGTTTTATCCACACTAATGTTATGTCACAGTATATAATACTTGTATAGAGTTGAGTTGACATGTTCTAAATTAGCCCTCCAGGTTACAGCTCCGCAGGACCTGACTGTTCATGTATGCTGGTTTTTATAGCTGACATTTATAAACCACTTAACTGTCACAGCGATGAAGAATGGCCGGCCCACCATAGCACTGGTTCCCCTCCATTAAAAGCCCTAATTAGAACATAAGAGCTTCATCATCTGAATGGTGGCATTTGCTGCACTGAGACAAATGGCCTTGAACTGAGAGGTTTAGCTGATGTCACTACTGTGTGTCAAACAACACAGCAGGGATTTCATTTCAGGAGGAACTCCCCCATAAAGTGACTGGAACTGATACGTCACTAAAGAAACTTCCAGTACACAGAAAGTTTCCAATTCTCTTTTCAGTTCTAATTGAAACCCTAATAGTTGCACAGACAGTCTACTGGGGACATTTCAGACTCTTCTCATGAGACTTGAGACACACTTGGTGTATTTTGTCTTTCTCTAGTGACTTGTCTCTGGCCTGCAAACCCTAAGAATTTGGTATTATCTCAACCCAACAACGGACGCAATGTAAACTTCTCCTCATTGACTTGGACTTAGTCTCTGGGGCAGTTGGTGGCCTAGTGGGTAAGGAAGCAGACTTGGGTCTGCACAGCCTCTGGTTCGAATCCTCCTACCGCCAAGTTACCACTGAGGTCCACTGAGCAAGGCACCGTCCCCACTCACTGTTCACTTTGGTGATGGGTTTAATACAGAGGTGACATTTCGTTGTGTGCAGTGGTGTGAATCACAATGTCACAATGTCAAGAAGTTTGCTTTCCTTCCTTTCCTAGATATACCTTGAACCTTGAACCTTTGATACCTTTACCTTAGGAATTGAACCCCCAAATGCTCCAATACATGAATCATAGAGGGTTTAACAATAAAAACTCTTTGTGGAGAACTTGGATTCTTGACATGACTTCTGTTTTCTGTAACTTTCATGGGTTTTGAAACAAAACACTTGGAACTCAATCCATATATTTTTAGTGACCTGAAGAATCCAAACCCTGTGCGTCATATTTCATAAGGCAATTTGAGGTTTAAGCCTCTCTTTTCTGACTACAATACTAATGTATTTACAGAATTGAAAGAACTGGTGAACTATTCACCTTATATAAGTCTTGGTCATGAGCTTGGATGTTCCTGACAATGCCGTGAATGGCCTTAGGTTCCATCCTGTGACACATTTTGAAACTATTCGATTCCGGCAACGTGTGGCGTAACTGAGGAATGTGACACCTGATAAACGATGGGTCCGAGGTGCAGACGGTCAGACAGTCATGGCTGCTTCTCCGTAGCATCCTGTCAACACTGCTTCACCACTTCCTTCCCTCCACAGATAAGCTTATCGTCATCACACTGCTGGAAAAATCCTAAGCTGTCTCTGCTGGACATGATAGCCAAGTGCCATTTCCCTTTGCTTTTCAATGACAGTGGTAAAAATTTCAATAAGAATTTGCATTGTTAATTTTGTTTAAAAAACAAAAACATCAGTACATTGATATAGTGCAGTGTTTTTCCAAACATTTTTTTCTGCAGAACCATATCTAAAAACAAATCACAAACCTCTGCGACTCAAGTCACTAGACATTATTTTCTAAATCATTGAGTCTTTATTGCACATTAATGGGTATACGTTATTGTTGACCAATGTGATATCGGAACACTCAGTATTTCTCAAGTTTTGAACAAAAGAAGAAAACATATTGCAAAATGACCACAGGGGTGTCAAACTCAATTTCCCTGTGGGCCAGATTTAGAAATTGGCATAAAATCACTGGCCAAAGTCGATATATAATGAGCAATTAACCGTAAACTTGCATGTTTTCCTTCTCTCCAGTTTTTTTATATTGTTTTTACATATGGAAACATTGACACTGCTAGCTAAATGTTATCAAAACGTGAGAAATTACATTACAAAAATTCCCACCTAAGTGGTATTTGCCTCTTCTTCTGTCTCTTCGTAGTCTTTCTCCATAGGTTATTTTCAATGTAAATCTTTCTTAACACGACAAAATGTTTGCAGTAAAACAAAAAGCATGCATTATTATTATAACAAATTCTGCCTGTATATAAGGACTACAAACTGTTGGGCCATGTGTAGTACACATTTGATTTTATCTCGCGGGCCAGATATTAGTACAATGCGGGCCAGATTTGGCCCCCCAGCCTGAGTTTGACATCGGTGATGTAGCACATGAGGCGTATAGAGCTGCACATGACTGTAGAATAGGTTAGCTAAGAGGTAGCTAAAGAGTTGTTGACAGGTGGTTACAAATGAACAAAAGTATACCAACACTCATGATTCACTCGTATTTAAAAAGTATTTTTCTATTAAAAACAACTATCTTATTGACAATTGGAAAAAAGTGGAAAAATTGGAAAAAAAAATAATTGATTTTGACTACTTGCACAGGCTAGATGCAGGGTCTATGTGGGCCAGAGATGGCTCTCGGCCCCGGATTTTGACGGTCCTACTTTATTCAGTGGTCATCTGACTCAGTCGGGCTACGACCCACAGGATGGTAATGACTCCAGGTTATTATTTTGAAATGTTTATCCCATATCGTCCCTCCTGACCTTTATCCAGCCTCCACTTCACACACCTGCACCGACAGTAATCATCATCAAGGAGCCAAAAATAATACCTCAGCAGTCACCACGGTAGAGGGCAGGTAGGGTTTATTTGTAAACTAGTTCAACAAATCATTGCCCTGGGCCTGGGGTTATTTCTGGATTACATCAGACGGTGGCTTTTTATGTTGGTCTGACCAAATGTCACGCACAAAACAAACATCGGTCTATTTATCTCTGGAACTGGATGAAAGTGAAAGCGGATGCACTCCTGCTGGTTGTGCAATTAGTATTTTAAATATAACATTAATGTCGTGTCCATACAGGAACTTGTGAGTTAGTTGAAGAACTTGTCTGAAACTTCGATCCGATCTAAATTACAGGTTTTCTGCACTAGTGGGTCTGAAACCATTTCTTGTCACTTTGCTGTCAGTCAAACCAATGTGCTGCATTACTGTCTGTCAGTGGAGCAGAGTGGAGGGAGGGGAAGGGGGAGATTGACCAATAAGGCCAGGCTTTTAGCAACAAAGACAGCAGCAAAGTCCTGGATATTACACTTTACAGAGTGTACTGCCTTCCCTGCAAAGTACTGCACTTTACAGGGAGGTAGTACACCGAGCCAGTTTTAAACCAGCAACCTTAATAACATCATCTCTCCTCCTCTGCGGTCCTCAACTAAAGTATCCAAGCTACTGAAACTGTTATTCCATACATCCATCCAGCTTCACCCACTTATCATTTACCGGGTTGTGGGGACAGCAGTCATCACGACTTTCACCCACATTACATTGCGCTTCACCAAACCTTCTTCCAGGTGATGAGGGACTAACCTGGGATTTAAACCTGCCCAGGAGGTGAACCCTGCAGTTCCTGACTAGTATTATTGGCCAGAAAAACTTGATCTGACCATGTTATTGTTTGTGGTGTTTGGATGCGATGAGGAAGAGTCAAGTTTCTCTAGGCCAGGGGAGATTGGGATCTACCAGTGGATCTCCAAAGCAGAGCTGAGCAGTGAGATCCTGAGCAATAACATGAAAAAGTAATAGTAATAAAAACTAGCCATGTAATTCTATTTCAAGATACCTATCACTGGGGTAAAGTGGGAATCATATAGGTATTGAGTCAGACAGTATAACACACACATTTTAAATGTTAATGTTGAGAGTAAGATAGCCAGTTTATATTGGTAAATATATTTTGAATCTTGATCGATCACTTCAGCCATTTGAAAAGTAGCTCACAAGACAAAAAAGTGTGGATGCAGATCTAGGTCATATTTGTTTGATTAGATTTTGGAAAAAGTCAATTCCAAAAGTAAGAGTTCACCTGAGCAAGTCAGAGACCTGATTGGGGTGGTTGGCTCCTCCCAGAAGAGGGTTCATGAGTGAGTGCAGTGAGATTTGGGTGTTGGTCTTGGAGCAGTTGTGACCTGGTAATCGATAAGTTGAAGAAAATAGATGGTTGGATTCAATTGTTTTAAGTTGAAAGATCTGGACTGCAGGCCGGCCAGTCAAACACCTACAATATTATAAGCAACAATTGTTTTATATTGGGTTTTTTTTAGCAATAGTGTCTCTTGCACTTTGCAGAACTATTAATGTGTCCAGGTCAAACAAATAGAACAATTGTTATGACTCTTTTATCCACAGAATTACCTACAAACTAATTGGTTTCATTGAAAAAAAAAAGTCAGAAGCTCGGCCCGTTTGCCTTCCTCACCCCCTGCTCCTCAATTCAGATCTGCAGAGATAGGGCAGAAATCGGACCGAAAGTGACGTACGTTAAAAATAGCAGCCCTTAGCCGGGCTAAATATATGCAACACCATTCTGGTGTGAAAAGCTTATCTCAGCGGAGGTGGCAATAGAGGGGGTCATATTTACATGTATACACCAGTCTTTCCACAGCCAGCGGGAAGGGGATGGCATGATGTAATGGCGTGGGAATCTGGGAGCAGGCTAGGACAAGAATGGACTGTGGAGCGGATGGACATGAAGGTGAAGGTTAAAATGCTTTTTAGCTTTCGCCAACAGCAAGGTGGAAAGTAGTGACACTGAAGTGACACCATGAAGCTCCAGACTGATAACACAGACAAACTCTTACAGGTTGAAACATTGCACTGGCTGATTCAGTGTGATTATATATTTCCAGAATGGCATCCTATTACTTTACTGTCTGTTTCATTCATAAAACTTTAACTAAATCTGAACGCAAACACCAGAAAAATTATTCAACTTAATGCTTTGTTTCCCATATCACATATTTCATATTGGTTCTGTTCACTACGATCCCATTTAGAGGAAAATGGGTAAAAAAAACACAAGGTAAAACCATGTTAGCCAGCATTCACTAATGGTCCCTAAAGGTTTTGTCACTATTATGGGTTAAATTCCATCAGTGGTTATCAATCATTTTATCAGATCAGATTTTATTTAAAAAAAAACAACAAAAAAATAGACAGTTTTGCTTCTTTCTTCAACTCCTGTTTTTGTATATTTTAATGTTTGGATGGCAGTGATGTCTTAGTGGTTAAGGAAGCGTATCTGAGTATGCAAGGTTGAAGGTTCTAATCCATCAGTTGCCAGGCTGCCTCCGAGGTCCTCTGAGTATAGCGCTGTGCTGACCCACATAACTTCCAGTGGGATCACCACCTACAGGAAGGCTGACAGTATGGAGCAGTGTGATTTGGGTGGCAGTCGTGGAGACTGCAGACCCTTGAGATCCAGTAACAAATAAGAGGATAAAGATCTATGAATGTTTTGGTTGTTAATTCAAATCAATCAAGGAAAAAATCGGACAATTTGTTCAGACACTGAACCTTATTAGCGTTCTCTGCATTTATCTCTTGTTCCGTAGAAAAGTCAGTGTGTGGTTGCAGGAAGCCTGAGGTAAAGTCATCCATATCTGTCAGGATGCAGTGGGAGGTCATTGGTGCTGAGGAGCTTTTAATGGGATTATAATTGTTCTTTCCATCTGTGTGGGTGATGTATGTCCCGGAGGCATATGAGCTCCATATAAAGTTCTTTTATTTTCCGGCAATATTTATGTCTTAAATTCAGGCACGGTGAAAGCGTATGTCACTTGGAATATTTACAATAGGTGTGTTTGTATTGAGGGAATCCGTAAAGATCAACAAATGAAATGTTGTTGTGTCCTACCAGTAGGTGAACATGGACGTGGCTTCAACAGGAACTGTTCTGTAGTTAAACTTAGTCATGGGATTAAATGATAAACCAGTGTTTAAAAATAGCTGCACCTCCAACACCGCTTCTCGTGGAAGAGTTGCCATTACATATACGTGAAATAAGTGAAATGATTAACTGAATGTGGACAAAGTTACTGTTATTGCATCATTACATCCGGTCGAGAGGACTGAGCTCAATGACCTTAAACAACATGAAGAGTTGGGTTCAGAAAAGTCCGGCGTCAATTGAATTGATTACATCATTTATTAAAACAAAACAAAACTAAAATTTATGTAATAAAATCATCACCATACTAAATAGAAACCCTGTTAAGCTATTGCAGAAAAACAAACAAAAAACGTTTTTTATTGTTTGCAGTGAAAGGAATTATTCAGATGGAAAATCATTAACATAGTTCATATCCAGGCAAGACGAACAACTTTTTTTTTTAATTTTTCTTATGTTTCGATGGCATATCTTGTAGATTACAACAGGAAATTGTTGTAATTACAACGGTGTTACAACTATGATTACGTGTGTTAATGTGTTAATTGTGTTAATTGTGTGTGCCAGTAGCCGGGTATGAACCCTGCCTTGATTCCGCACAAAGAAAAGAAAATTAATAAGTGGGATGATGAAAGTTGAGCATTTCAGATTGAATCGGTCACAATTCCTGGTTCTCGCTCTTTAATCGCTGCAGCTCTTCAGTCTCCTGCTGCCACACTGTATTATTAGAGCTGCTATGGAACTCACGAGTCATTTTGGCTAATGAGCTCAGCCTCCTTCCACACCTCAGACAAGTGAGTGTGGGTAACATTAGGGGGCAATCATGTGAGAGCCACAATATATATATATATATATATATATATAGAGAGAGAGAGAGAGAGAGAGAGAGAGAGAGAGAGAGAGAGCGGGAGGAACATTTACTGTCATCACAAAAGAAGATCATAGTAAATAATTGAAAAAATTACATTATAATTATATATAATTATATAAACAACTATTTGTGTCACATGTGAAATTTAACCAAAAAAATAATATTCTTTCATTTATCTACACCCTTTTAATCTGGGCTCAGTCTCTATGACTGCCACCCAAATCACACTGCTCCATACTGTCAGCCTTACAGTGGGTGGTGAGCCTACTGAAAGTTATATGGGTCAGGACGGTGCTATGATCAGAACACCTCAGTGGCAACCTGGCAGGTGGTGGATTCGAACTTGAGACCCTCCAGACCCAAGTCCGCTTCCTTAACCACTAGGCCACCTTTGTTGCTGTAAATAAATATGTTGAATTAAATAATAATAAAAAATACCACTACTAGTTAAATAACTCAACATTACCTTCCCTACTACCATTCAACATTATTTCTTATACAATTTAGAAAAAAAACTAATACGCTGGACTAATACGCGGAGCACACATGTCTGAAGTCAACCTCTCTCACTGATTCAATACGATTAATGACATTTAATTCATCCTGACTAAATGACAAGAGCGGCTTGTAAACAACCCTCTCTGACCCTGGTGCCTTAATAAACCAGTGTGAAATTAAAATATCTAAAAATATCTCTGATCTGCCACATCATCATCACTCAGTCTGACGACACAAACAACTGGAATAATGAGCTTGGGAGAAAATGAAAAAAAAAAAAAAAAGTCTTTAACTCCAACACTTGCTTGCAGCCCCCCCTGCAGCCCTACAACGCCATCAAGTGTTTCAAGTCAGAGGAGCAGTGAGGAAGGACGATGCCTTGCTCAGTGGACCTAGAGGTAAATTGGCAGTTGGTGGACTCTTACCTGGAACCCTCCAGACCACAACACCAATCCTTAACCAATAGGCCACTACTGCCTCTTTATATTGTTTTATTGTAGCTATCTTTCAATAACAATAATAATGTTACATTTTATTATTATATATTATAATTACATTTTGTTCCTGCAAGGTACATATACAGTGTGAATCAAGTGGTGTCATTACATATGCTGTTCCACTGGGAATCTAACCTAGATCTAAACATTCTTTATCTTATTCTATGCTTTTAATAGTGGGAGAAAAACTCAAAGAGTAATTCTATATTAATTTTTCTTTCCCCTCCAAAATTAATAATATACATCATGAAAAATAAACACACGAGGCTCAGATTTTGCCCGTCAAAAAGAAAAACCTTTATTTAAAGAGTAAAAAGGCACAGGACACTCAGGACACAGGACCTTTTTCTTTCACCGATACGCACTGAAGTTCTCGCGCCTCCAGGCAAATCATGACACAGAAATAACAGATAGATTTCAAAATAAAATCCATTCAAAATATGTGAGACGTTCTTAGAACACAAAATAATACCCATAAAAATATTTATTTCTATTTAATGTAACTGCATGACACTGAGTTATTATTGAGCAGCAAATTATATTTAAAAATTATAAAAAAATAATCTGTTCAGTAAAATAAAATAAAATAATAAAAATGATACATATTGTATGTGCCCTAATGGTTGGTGTAACTTTTTTAAAGTCCCTTTTAAGAATGATTTTAAAAGAACTAGGCTGCACTTGAAGGCCTGGAATTAGATAAATGCTCAAGTGGAACTGCTGTGAGGAATATCCACTGTACTGTACAGTTACATCTACAGAAAATATTACTCCCAACAAATGAAACTATACCCTAAATACTACACAGGTTGAAGAGCCATACTGGCCATTTTAGTGCAAATTTTCCAGTTTTTTTTTTATCTACTTAGAAGAATTAGCTAAACAAAAGTGCAGCAGTGACAACAAAAGTGGAAATAAATTAATGGTCTGTATTTAATTTTGGTCACCTGTTTAAAGAAATGTGTCTATTCTCTAAAATGCAGAACTAAAAAAAATCCAAATTACAATTTTGCAACCTAAAAATCAATATTAGTTGAAATTTGCAGGGTCTGTGGAACAAATCTGTTACACCAAACCGTCCAATCTGGCCAGCAGTCCACATGTTAGTAACAATCTAAATGTCCTGTTACACTGGTGAAAATCATTAAAAAAAATTACAAATGTGATTTGACAGAAACCCAAATCAAAAATTAAACAAAATTGTTTTTCTAATAAAATTCCTTCATTTCGGTTACAAAGTAATAAGTAATGTCCCATTTGTCATTTTCTATTATTAAATAAACACTTTGTGTATGGATTATAACAGGTTAAAGCAGTTAAAGAAGCCGTTTCACCATATACATGATTAGTGTGTTTACTCCCTAAAAGTCAAGGAAAAACTGACCTATATTCAAACCTGAAGATTTCAATGTTTGAGTTAAAGCAAAACAAAAAAAAACAACTTTTTGTTCTTTTTTCCTCTTGGACCTGGAATTTTTCACATGCTGTAAGGAATCAAGAAACAAGGGATTGGAACAAGGCTCAAGGAACCAGTTTAAGGAATAGCAGTAGAAAAATTCAACTTCCTGAGTCAAAAAGTGATGTAGTGCTGTCGCAGTTTGGCCACAAGGAACTCGTGGGTTAGATTGTGTCTGGTGATGATTCCAACAATCTGATGGAAGAAGAGAGAAAATTTACTTAGGTTAATGAACAACTACAAATAAAAATTATTTTGAGAGGTGGAGTGTTTTTATTTCATGACTAATGGATTAGAAATGCAAAATTGTGTTGTGTTTTAGTATTGTTCAGAAAACACACACACTCACACACACAACTTAACAAAACACATTTATTATCACATAAAAAAATCCTGTCAGTTTTATAGGAAAGTACATGGTCCTGAGGTTGTTAGCAGTGCAGCTACCCTGTGTTTGTGTTTTCTCCTTTTGCAGAAAAGCAAAACAGGAAAGGGTTTTGTAGGTGAATAAAGAACCAGTAGGTGGCAGTGGAGCGGATCGTTTTCTGTATCTGTTGTATTTTTATACTTACTTCTCCAACAGCATTGACCACAGGCAAGTGTCTTAATCCCATGGTCCTGAACAAGTTGAAGACTTGAGAGATACGGGTGTTGGGAGACACAACGTAAGGACATGGATTCATATATGGCGTAACATCCTGGTAAGACGAGAGAAAATTACATTTTCTTTCTACATTTTCCAAGTATTGACGCTTTTTTTTCAGCCCAACAACGTTTTCCTTTTTTGTTTCAACAGCATACCACTATCATCCGAGGGTTGAGCAGGGTGAGGTCCAATTCGTGGATGTCAGGGTAACGAGGGTAATCCTCAGTCATCTCTGCATAGGACAACCTTGGCTGAGTGGCACTCTGAGAGAGAGAGAAGGTAAAAGTAGACATTTCACCTAAATTAAGGCACAAGCAAGTGAACATTATCTGGATTCAACCAGTTTTATTTTTTAAGCTAAGCATACTGCTGCCACACTTAGGAAAAAAAAACTTATTTCACAAGTTTTACGTTCATTTGTGATATGTATCATGTTAAAACGTGACAGTATCACATTATTTCTTGATAACTTTTACGTTATTTCTAAATAGTATCACGATTCCTTCTTTCTTTGGTCTTATGTCGTATCGTTTAGTTAGTAAAAATATACACATGATCAGCATGGGTTTATGCACAAACCTTACTTGAACTCTCAGACCAGAGTACATGGTCTCTCTCGGAAATCTTACCACATAATGCATTATGGGCAATGTTGTTTATTAATATAGAGGATAAAAACTAATTTAAATACAACACCATGCATTTTAATATTCTGTCTACACACACATTAAAATCTCATCCACCGAGCCCAGTAATTGTAAACAATCACCGTGCCTCAAACCAAGCATCAATATAAAAATTAAGTGAATCCTGTAAACAAATCCTGTAATCCTGACTTCACTTTAACATTAAATCCATCACATAATATCACGTACTGACGTAGAAATTTGTCACGTGTAACGTATCACAAGATAACATGATACTGAGCCCATTTTTCCCCAAAGTGTGGCAGCAATACACTCCTTTACCTTATAAAGTCTTTTAAAGAAAAAGGTCAGTTTTGTTACAGCTTTACAGACTTACTGACTGGGTTTCCGAGTAACAGACTCCTCTGATGAGCAGGTTGACAAGTTGTGAGCGCAGAATGAGGCCATGGAAAGTTAGCGGCCTGAACCTCTCCTCCATGGTCCACTCCTCACTGGGAGACTGATCTGGGTACAGGTTGGGGTAGGGTGTGTGCCTGCATGAGACCAGCCATGGTTTATTTGTGAGTGTCAACAATAACAATGTTGGTCGAAACATGCATTTTGCATTTTTGCATTCATCCATCCATCCATCCATCCATCCATCCAACCTACCTTCTCTCCAACATCTGCTGCAGCATATCCTCTCCCTCCTCCGCCGGCTCTGCTACTGCATTCTGGTCATCACAGACATTTCTCAGCTCACTAGATGGATAGGATTTCATGGACTGGCAGCGACGCCGCTGTTCCCCAGCACGAGACATGACGCTGGATTTCTGTAAGAGACATTTTCAAGTTGTGAAGATCCCGATGGGGTCGGAAACCACAATTTTACAGATAGGACAAAACATGGCCAAACCAAAAAATGTTCTAGTGGTCAAACATTCCATATTTACCTATACAATAATTGCATAAAATTCACATAATTGATTTTGATGTCGAATGTTTAAGGCAGAAGCATTTGTTCAGATAACACTGAATCAGAGGAGAACGGAGAAAAAAACTTTCACTGACACAACAGTAAACACCTAAAAACAAATGTCCTTCATTAGTTATCGGTCACAGTGTCATCGCTCCAGGGTTCAGGAAGTAACAGGACTAAAATTATAAAATGTTTCAGGACAAACCTTGAAGCGAATGTTGTTGCTGACCAGTATGTTGCCCTTCATGAAGTCTTTCTCATTCTGCCTGTTTTCAGTCACCACAGGAAAGGCATGGTAGACCGTGGTGCGCAGGATACTGACCAGGGACTGGACTCGAGTGTGAGGGTACACGTAGGTCAGGTTAGGCTCCATGATGTCACTGGCGGTTAATCTGGTGAGAAATTATCTCATAATTTATCTAAATTAGAAAGTAATTTCTTAATAACATCTATGAGGGTGAGTCACCTTCTTTATTTACACTGTAATAGGAGGCAGAAAAACAAATTAAGTCTTAATTTTTAAGGTAGGAACTAAACTTTAAAACATTTAACAGGAGGAAATGATGACTGTAAATATGGTCAATGTTTACAGCGTGTTTAAGAGGACAGACAAATCAAACAGTGACTCTTACTTGTCCATCTCCACCTCAGTCTCCCACTCCAGCAGTGGCACTCCTTTAAGATCAATGTGAATATCATAGATTCCCTTGTTAAAAAAGTCTCCAGTCCATTTGGCAACCTGTGTGAATCAGGACACAACCAGACACCACAAGAAAACAAAAGGAAGCACATTTCTGATTAAATTCAATTTGTGAATCTATAACTGACAAAATACACATCTTTGATTGGAATAGAAACTATTACCATCAGTGTGATCATGATGGGCAGCCCGTAGGAGATTTCATTGGTGGATTCTATCAGGATGACAGTGAGACTGATGGTCATTCTGACCACGCCTCCAAGAAAAGCAGCAGCTCCAATCAAAGCAAAGGTTCCAGAATAGATGTGCAATTGGAGTTTCCTGTCAGGGAAAAAAAAAATGTTTTCAAATGTGTATTATCCTCCAAAATGAGAACGAGAATCTAAACTAAAACAGTGATTAATCATTATTGGACATAATTAATCACAATTGTTCGTTTTTTTATGTACACAGCAATGACCCAAAGATATATAATGTAATGTATGTATAGACTATTTTAGATGTGATTATTATGTTATGTTCATCATCTTTGTTTTTATCACAGATTCTGTGAGTCTCGGAGTCGGTTAAACAAACTAAATGTGTGAACAGTGTTCACTCGGCACTAAGATGAGTCTGAAGCCTGTGTGTGGAAGTAGAGGAAGTGAAAGAATCCATGTCAGCAGATTCCTCTGTGAGACCCGTTAGCTTTAGACACAAGGTGACAGATTAAGTAGCCAGTGTGAGACAATGTTTTATGTCTTTAGTTTAATAGGTTTCCCGATGATCTCAAGATGCTATATAGGTAGAAACAATGTCATGAATTAATCGTAGTGGAGGAAAAAACAAAAATAATTCCTAAAGTTTGATATTTACCATAAATTTATATGAAAAATAAAAAATAGAATTATGACTTTAAAAAAAACTATAAAACATTTTGGAACACTTTTTAGTTTAATGTCATTTGCATCCATCAGAGCCAGAGAATAAAAAAATAGAAAATAAGACGTTCTTACACTTTGAGAATGTTGGCGACCAGCCGTCCAAACGCCGCCCCACAGAGCAAAGCAGGCACAAAGAGTCCACTAGGTATGGACACGCCGTAGGTCCAACAAGCCAAGAGGAAATAGAACACGAAGAACAGCAACAGAGTCAAAGGGCTGAAGGTTCCTGTGAGAAACAGAGAAGACGGAGTTTAATGAAGTTATGTTAAAGAGCTTAAACCATTAGAGAAAGAACCATTAAGACTTTATGATTACATTTAACTAAATCATGAGTTGACAACTGAAGAGCTCCTAGGGCAACAGCCAATCATTAAAGTAAATCTGAGTAAAGAAAGATCTTTATCACACAAATATGTTTGCAATACTGGCTCTGATTCATAAAGAGCCATGGAAAAATTGCAGTGGACTTTTGAGGATTGTACATGCACTCATCTCACCATCCTGGTGAAGGAGCTGTCGAATGGCAGCCTCCTGTGGGTTAAAGAACAGCGTGGCCATGTCATTGTAGGTGTTGTTGCTGCAGAAGAACTGACGGATGGTGGAGTTGACGTCTTCACCTCCAGAAATCTGTCAAAAAAGTAAAAATGCTCAGGATGTGGTAGTAAAAGTGAGTCCTCAAGTCAAGGCAACATCGTACACTCCAACCATGTTGTAAAAGATAACATTGTAAAATGTATATGCTTTTTAAAAAAACAACAAAAGAGCTTTTAGAGGAGGAGGAAAAGATTTTTTTTAAACAATTTTGCTTTTAAAGAGAAGATAAGAGGTGGAGATAAGAAAAATAAAATTACTATAATGATCTCAACCGGCCGACCCAGTTGTTGTCCTTTTTCTGCCCTCTAGTTCATAAGAGATTATAAAAACCACAAAAAAGCAGGAACTCACTGTGCTGTTTTGATTTTCAGGGATGTACAGCTCACGGCATTCGCCCAAAAGCAAGGAAGCTGCAAAGATCACCACTGTGGTCACCATGCTGACCAGGAGACTCTCCAAAACTCTAGGAGAAGACATTGTCACACAGATTCTATGATGGGATTCTAACAATGACATTGCAAGATATTTTTCTCAACTTGTTGATCATTTTTTCAGTTTTAGCCATTGAAGGTTTCACCTGATGAATTTAGCCTTGGGGTGGATGTGTCTCATGCGATACTTTGACAGGCACTTGTTCATGCAGTTGAAGAGAGCCCCCAGTAACCCTCCCACCACTCCCATCAGAACAAAGAAGGCCAGGTCTATAGCCGTCCACAGGTGACATTTCTTATCTCCTTCTGCACACTGAAGAAGCACAGGTTTGATACGTTACATCAACCCAGATTTGTTAAATACAAACATGGATGACAGTTTATTAATATCCAGGTCATCACATGGTTCTTTACCTTGAATTCTCCAAAGTTGAGCAGACCAGGCTGCTGAAAGGAGCCCCACTTGTTCAAGAGGATACCAGAGCGGAAGAAGTTCAGGGTGAAGGTTGCCGACATGGAACAGAAGAGCTGAGAATGGAAACAAAGATTGGATACATTTTCACAAAATAATGTCTACTGAGTTCATGAAATCAACATATGTAGTCTAACTTACCACTTTCCAAGTGAGACCCTGGTTCCAAAAAGAGGAGCCCTCCTCTAGACTGAACAAGGTTCCACCTATAGGGGCCCCAAAGGCAGCAGCGACTCCAGCTGCAGCTCCTGCTGACACAAAGTCACGCTTGTCCCTAAAAAAAGCATAAAAAAAAATGCTTCTAATATCAATTTTACTACTGGGGGTGGAGCGAGGAGGACAGTGTGGTTGGGATTGTCTGTATCTTTGTACCTGTCACTGCGGAAATGGGGGAAATTAAATTTGATCTTCTTGAAAGTGATGCTCTGAAACTAAACAGAGAAGAAAAATAACCACAGGTAAGCATTCAAATGGAAAGATGAAGTGTATATTAGTGTTGGTGTTTTACCTGAGGAAGACCAGCTCCCACAATCGCACCGCTGTGAATCATAGGACCTTCTTTACCAACAAAGAGACCTGTGCAGGCAAACATTTTGATTTGAATCACAACTAATATTGTACAGTTAATACATCTCACTTGGGTGAAAACCCAAAGAATAAATTCCATGAGAAGTAAGAGCTATGATAGTGATGACAACTTCTTTCAGCTTGTCTCTTTTTGGGGGTTTCCTCAGCAAATCAGCATTTTCCATCCCCTGTTCTCTGTATCTTCTACTCTAACTCCAACTACCTCCATGTCCTCCCTCACTGCATCCATCAATCTCCTCTTTGTCTCCTACCTGGAAGCTCCATCTCTAGGATCATTCTTCTACCAATGGATCCACTGTCCTTCCTCTGAACATGTCCAAAACATCTCAATCTGGCTTTTAGCTTTTTCTCCAAACCTCTCTGTGTTGTCCCTCTAATCACCTCATTCCTGATGTCCATCCTTGTCGCTGTTAAGAAGAATCTAAGCATCTCTAAAACTACCATGGCAACTCAGTGACTAATAACTTTTTTATTCATCTTTTTCACAGTCATCATTTACCTCCAGCCACACTGAATATAACTCCAGTAGCTTTGCATAGAAAAGCTCTCAGACGGACAATTCCTGGGATTTTCACTCCATTCAAGTAACTCTTAATCTCTGGGATTCCAGAACCACCTGCCACAGGCTGGAAAAATAAGGCAAAATATAAATAGCATTTTGACAGTACTTAGCCAGTAAGTATTTTTGAAGTAATACAAAGTAACATTATATTACTCTTACCTCAATTAGGACAAGTACACTGGCAATGAAGACGAAGAACATGTTGAATGCTAAGAACTCCAGAAGAGACAGAGGGAGACATCCTTTGTCACTGCACCTTTCCACAGCTGGAGATATTCAGCTAAGGTTTTTGGGGCCATGTAAAATAAAAGAGGCATGTCTCAGGGTGAAAATAAATAAGATGTAGATCTGAAGGTATTTTAGTTGTCCTGCGTCCACAAAAGTGTGGGTTCATTTCCAAACCTGGTAGATTAGACACTATAATGGTGATCTCAGTAGCTAAATGGCATCAAATGATGAAGTGAAAAACAGTGATTCCCTACTTGTGGGTCATTGACCTGTTTTCAGTGGAACGCAGGCCTTTGCCAACACGTTGTTGTAATAATTATGTGATTGAATACACTTAAAGAGAACAGTTACTGAAGTGTTACTGAATGTTATGTTAAATAACAGTATAAATTGACATATTTCTTGTGTCAGGGCCTGTTAGTAAGGGGTCCTGAAGACAGATCATTAAGATCGACTGGTGTAAAAGCCATTGACTAGTCATGAAAACAAGAACGCTGCATTTACCATTAATAAGAAAAAATATCTTTCAAAAATATGTAACAATGAAGAAATTATATTTCATCAGATTAGACACATAAGTGAAAGGATACAGTTACCAACCACTGTGAATTTGGTTGTGTTAAAAAGACGAACAAAGAAATCCACAAACAGGCCCACCTGATGGAGAAACAAACAGTGGTTATTACAACCAGTTATTGTCAAGTGAATAAACGGTGCATGAGAACAATCACAGAATCCCCAAACACCTACCAGACCTACTGTGACTCCAATACCAAACACCATCACCCATCGTACCACTTCATACTTTTTGGCATTCTGTATCACAAATAAGACATGCAAGAAAGTGACATCAGCAATTACACGTGATAAAAGATTTAGCCAACAACAGAAACCTGAAAGGCTGTCGTTACCTTATGGTCTGTTGCCTCCACAACTTCCACATAGGGCTCATTGATGCACCGGTCATAATCCAAGCTCTGTCAAAGCAGAGACAAACTTATTATGGTATGTTTTTTTTACTCAGGAACATGATGAACCCAGAGTTATTTACCTCATAGTCTTTTCTTGGTAAAATCTCATCTTCTTCTTCTCGGATTTCCCCCAGGATCGTCTGGGTGGAAAAGACCATCAAGTATAATTAATGAATGGTAAAGAAAGAAGAAGAAGAAGAAAATATATATTCATTTACAGCATATATTTTAATACTGTCATAATTGATGCTGTTGGTTTCATATTTCTTTAGTCCCTTTAGTTGAGAGTTGCATAATTGCTAGGTCCAATATCACCCATTTGAGATTGAAGAACAGTATGGTTTTATGCCTTAAGACTACGAAACAATGTTTGCATTGAGGATGTTGATGGAGAAGTACAGAGAAGTTAAGAAAAAGTTGTATCATGTTTTTGTAGATTTAGAAAAGGCCTATGACAGGGTGACAAGGGAGGAATTGTGGTTTTGTATGAGGAAGTCAGGAGTGGCAGATTGAGATGGTTTGGATACGTTCAGAGGTGGGTCAGTGGATACATTATTAGAAGAATGATGGTGAGTAGAGATGGAGCTACCAGGTAGGAGAAAGAGGACGAGGAGAGCATGACAAAATTAGTAGTACTAGTTGGAGTGAGAGCAGAAGATACAGAGGAAGGGTGGAGATGGATAATGTATACTGTATCTCTGTGGCAACCTCCGAGTAAAGACAAAAGAAGAATAACATGTAATCCTCTGACACACCCACAATGGTCTTTAAAACTACATGTTATAAGTTAAAAAACAAAACAACAATGTCTCTTTGTCAGGAGCTGAGCACTAGGGTGTGTCTGCTATTGGCACGATTCGGAGTCCGACTGGATAGTCTTGATAACAATGTTCATTACTTAAAAATTCTTTAAATTACTTCCGCGATTTTCTTGCGTTATATGCTTGTTTCCTTTCTTTTTACTCCTGTGTGTTCTGGTGAATCTCTGTTTATCCTGAACAACTGTGGTGAATTTATGTATGTGGTTTGACATTAACAGGTTTACGTCGTAAAATCCTGCCCATTAAACGGAATTCGCACAAATAAAGTGACTTGGTACGTAGCACTTCACATAAACGGCCCACTATTAGATTCTATAATGACAGAACTGAGATAAGATTAGATTATATTACATTTCTATATCTGCAAATCATGTTAAGTCAGTCCGTTACTCTGAGCATCTCGAGGGTGGAGCACGGGCGACGTAATGCACTACAGAAGCACCAAATGTAATAAAATATGAATATCAAAAGAATTGTCTGATTGTATTATTAAGAGCGTTTAATTCCTTACAAGTTCCTCTGGCGTCCGTGTTTCTCCGTCTCTGCAGCAACAACGGCAGCACATACAGCTCCCACAACACGCCATCTTTGTTGTTGTGTCACGGTGCATTCGCGTTCAGGAAGAACTCATTTTCATTGACATACAAAAGGTTACAAATACTGGTTCTGAATAAAATATTGAATTATTAATATTTCTGTGAATTTAAATAAATAAATGTTAATAAAGATACGGTTAACATTTTAAAAAGCTTAATTCAAGTTTAAATTATATTCATGACATCAGAAACACGACACATTAAACCCGCCTTTGTATACCCTACTTCGTCTGTAATTGGCTAATGAGCATTATATCAATTAATATAATTGGTTCG
The DNA here is from genome assembly GCA_016785265.1 of Paraplagusia blochii. Classification (NCBI taxonomy): domain Eukaryota; kingdom Metazoa; phylum Chordata; class Actinopteri; order Pleuronectiformes; family Cynoglossidae; genus Paraplagusia; species Paraplagusia blochii. Next base: position 79,749 of record JAFBJS010001257.1, read on the forward strand.
CTTGAGACCCGCACGGCTGATCGCTTTGTTAACCCAATCAAGCTAACGGGCCGATCACGCCGAGCCTAAAGCAGAGCTTTTTTACTGTCTGCGTCTTTACGCATCCAGAATGATGCGCTAGAATACGCACAATTTAATACAAACATTTATTCTACGACTTCATAATAGTTGTTCAAATTAATTGTGTGCTTTAATATGTGACCATATGTTTCGTTTGAAGTAAGTTAGTCATTTGGGGATTTTAAAAAAACTTTTTTTTTCCCAAACGATTGATAGGTTGAGCAACTACAAAAAAAGGGTTGCATCTGTGTTTGTATCCACAGCTGACATTATTTTCCATAAAAAGAAAACTCGAAAAGAGAACGATGGCGATAGTCAATAAGCACAAAGTACTGTGTTTTCTTTGGAAGGAAAAAGGAAAATTGTGAGTGTTATAAAGGATATGGGTGTAGCTTGTGTAACTCGTGTAAAAGAGATAATTTTTGAAAGACAAATGTACAATCCCAACCCGGTGTTGTTTGAATTTCTGAAATGCCGAGTTTTCCGATGGCACCTAAAGGCACCACGTTGCCGGCTCTTAGCATGGGTTGGCGTCTGCTGCTTTCATGCTGGGACCGTCCTAGATGAAGGGCTGTTACCATCGAGCGGACCTGGTAAGACAAGCTCTTTGTTATTGTTTTGTCAAATTCATAATGACACCCGGAAGTGGGAAGAGGGCCAGTCAACACACAATGGTCCCAAATATTTTATATTCAACACAGAATGAATGAACAGCAGCGCGAGCGTGTTAGCTTTTCTCTTAGTTAGCCCCGGTACGCATTATCAGAGTTCGCTGCCGTCCCTCACACTTTCCTTATACATTTGTGTAATGACGTAGTAATGCAGGGATAGTGGCTATAAATAAAACCAGCAACTCATGCCCCTCAGCAACTCCCAGTTGTCATTTAAACGCCTGCTGCAAAGGAACCTGTACTACCATGTGCTGTTAGTGGCTAACTTTAGCGATTTAAATGGACCGCCCGCACGTTCGCGTCTGATAGTTGAAAGATAGGATTCCAGAATGACACACTAGCACCCAAAAAGATAGTGTTATATAGTTGTTAGCGACTAAATATGTGTTTATATATAATTAATTAAGCTTTACTATGTTGGCAGATGACAGGTAGCAGCCCATTTCTAGAGCAAATATGGGCAATCTAAGGCCCGGGGGCCACATGCTGCCTTTGGGCACTGCGATTTGGCCCACCAAACTTCTCTAAACTATATGAAAAGTTTGTATTGTGATCATCTGCCATCAATACTGGGTCAGTGGTGGCTTAGTGGTTAAGGAACCAGACTTGGGTCGGCAAGGTCCCTGGTTTGAATACCCCCTACCGCTGAGGTCCACTCACAGCTCTGTTCACTTTGGTGATGGGTTAAATGCAGTGGTGACATTTCATTGTGTGCTGTGATGTGGTTCACAATGACAAGAAGTTTGCTTTCCTACGTTTCCATTTCATTTTCCCTTCAGTGCCTAAACTTTCCCTGTAATTTCAAGGCCTAAAACCTTTAGGATTTCATCTTTTATTCATGACCTTTTACACATTATTCATCTTAGTTCACACAAATGCTTAATCTGTTCCTGATCCGGCCTCTGAGTCAAATTTTTGTACCCACTATTTACCCACGTCAGCGCTTGAGAGAAGAGGAATGAAGGTCGGACATAACAAGACAGAGTACATGTTTGAATGAAATGGAGAACAGTGGAGTGGTGAGGTTACAAGGAGCAGAGGAGGAAAAGGAGCCGGAAACTGAGGATCAACTGTTCAGAATTGAAACTGTGTAGGAAGAGTGATGCACTGTGATAGAGAAGTGTAAGCTAAGGTGAAGGGAAAGCTTCACAGGAAGGTTGTGAGACCAGCCATGATTATTTTTTATACTTCTGTTTAATGTTAACCAGGTAAGTCAGTTGAGAACATCTTTTTTACAATGACGAGCTGGTCAAGAGGTGGTAACAGGGCAGAGTAGAGAGGCACAGATACACATAAAGACAGGTAACAATAACTGAACCAGTGGACAGCAATTGGATATGACCGGACTGAAAATGTGATGTGTGGATGAGTGGTGCAATGATCCTCTCGCATCTATTGGATTGAGTTTTTGAAGGTGGAGATTGGGATGATGGATGCGTTAGAAACAGGAATAGGCAGAAGACAGGAGACAGAGCTGGAGGAGGAGGAGTTAAAGATGCTGAGGTTCTCTTTAGGAGAGACAAGGATGGACAGGATCAGGAATGAGGTGATTAGAGGGACAACACAGACAGGAAGGATTGGAGAAAAATGGATACATTGGTATAAGAATGATCCTAGAGATGGAGCTACCAGGTAGGAGGCAAAGAGGAGATTGATGGATGCAATGAGGGAGGACATGGAGTCTGCATCAATGTAAAAATGAGCAAAAATATGTGTATTTTTAAAAAGGTGACATGTGTAGGTTGGTCATTACTTTTTAAAACAATGTGACTTTTGTAAATTGAAGTCACATGTTATTGAAAGTAGATTATAAAGTACAGTGCTACCATACGAAAGAAGCTTAAAAACCAATGTAATGATTCTTGTATTAGTCAGACTTTTTCTTCTTGTTCTTTACTGAGAGCTCTTTGTTCTTTGTTCTAACCACACAGTGTAATATTGCAGTTATTACACCTGATGAAGTTTATAAAGCTCTCAACCCAATTACTACAGAATTACTATTATATTTTAAGTGAAATAAGACAACTCACGTTTTTTTTTTTTATACTTTTTGTTCTCTTTTCAGTATAATTTGCTATCATGGTGAACCAGGTGCAGCAGGGCGATGGTAGCTGGCAGCTTTGCAAGGCAGACCCCAGTGGGAGCAGCAGCAGCGGGGCGAGCTCCAGGGAGAGCTCCAGGTGTTCCACACCAGTGCTGGACTCAGACCGGTCTGACAGGCTGCGGGACAAGATGCGAAGGAGGATGGAGTCTGGAGATCACTGGTTCTCTCTGGAGTTCTTTCCTCCTCGCACGGCCAGCGGAGCTGTCAACCTGATATCCAGGCAATTTAAATATTTTTTATCATAGTGATCTGGAATTATCTTTTGGAACGAAAAGGTAGAACTTTTGGTCCTTACTTTGTTTTTTTCTCCTCCAGATTTGATAGGATGGGTGCCGGGGGCCCCATGTTCATAGACATTACCTGGCACCCAGCAGGAGATCCAGGCTCAGACAAGGAAACGTCCTCCATGATGATTGCCAGCACCGCAGTCAACTATTGTGGTCTGGAGAGCATCCTCCATCTGACGTGCTGCAACCAGACCAAAGAGAAGATCACAGGCTATCTGGCCAAAGCCAAACGCCTTGGACTGAAGAACATCATGGCCCTTAGAGGAGGTAGGAGAAGATGAACTCTAATTAAAGTCCAGATGAAAATATAAAAGATAATTAAATTGTTGTGTTTGTGTTTTTTCTTTCTTTCTTTTTCAGACCCAGTGGGTTCAGACTGGGAGGAGGAAGAAGGAGGCTTCAACTATGCTGTGGACCTTGTAAAACACATCCGCTCAGAGTTTGATGATTACTTTGACATTTGTGTTGCAGGTATTTCTCCATCCATAACAAAAGCAAACGTCAGACATAAAGTGCCAGGATGTTTGTTGAATTGAATTCACACGGTGTTTTCCAGGCTATCCCACCGGTCACCCTGAAGCAGAGAGCTACCAGAGCGATCTCCTGCGCCTGAAGGAGAAGGTAGAGGCGGGTGCGGACTTTGTTATCACTCAACTCTTCTTCAGGGCGGAGACCTTTCTGAAGTTTTTGGATGACTGCAGAGCTATTGGAATCACCTGTCCCATCTTACCTGGAATCTTTCCCATTCAGGTAAATTAAACTTCCAGGATCTTGTTACCGTCATTGACATTTGAGGATTATTTTTTTTTTTAATGAATTGACATGTGTAATAAGATCGGTGACATTGTTATAGCCTTACCCTCTCTCCCTTCATCTGTCCTTCTCTTTAGGGCTACCAGTCCCTGCGTCAACTAGTCAAACTGTCCAAACTGGAGGTACCGGAAGAGATCACCAGGGTCATCGAGCCCATCAAGGACAACGATGCTGCCATCCGTAATTACGGAATCCAGCAGGCTGTGGAGATGTGCCGTGTTCTGCTGGACAGTGGCAAAGTACCAGGCGTCCACTTCTACACTCTGAACAGAGAGGTGGCCACCATGGAGGTCCTCCGACAGCTGGGTCTGTGGGTAGAAGACCCAAGGTCAGTAAATAACCCTGGCTATTGTTGTAATCAGCAGTAACTGCTTAGTTAGGTTGGTTGTTTTATGTTTCCGTAACAAATGGTAGGGTTATTTTTTAAGACTGCCTATTCAAATGTCAGCCACAAGGGGCAATATAATTTGCTGTAAACAACATATATTTATATATATATCTATTTTTTTTTTTTTCCAGGCGTCCTCTTCCATGGGCAGTGAGCGCTCATCCTAAAAGGAAAGTAGAAGATGTTCGACCCATCTTCTGGGCCTCCAGGCCCAAGAGCTACATCTACAGAACCCAGGACTGGGATGAGTTCCCAAATGGAAGATGGCAAGATGATTATTAGTCTCTTTTAAAATTACAACAATTAAGATCTAAATTGAAGTCTTTATCAATTTCTGATGAATCCATTAAAACCAGCCAGTTAACAAAATCGTTCCGTCTCTAGGGGAAACTCCTCTTCTCCAGCGTTTGGAGAACTGAACGATTATTACCTGTTCTACCTGAAGAGTAAATCGTCTAAGGACGCTCTGCTGCAGATGTGGGGAGAGGAGCTGAAGAGTGAAAAAAGTGTCTTTGAGGTTTTCACCAACTACATCACAGCGCAGGCCAACCCCAGTGGACATAAGGTAGACTTTCTGTCCAACTTCTTGGAGTTAATGCTAAATTTAACCAGCAGATGTCCCTGTAGGCTGATGTACCTCGACATAGAAGGCTGTCAGAAACAAATTGAACAAAGTGATGCAAATATTTGTTCATTTCCTTTTATCTACATTTTCTTTTACCTCTCAAAGGTGATGTGTTTACCGTGGAACGACGAGCCCCTGGCTCCTGAGACCAACCTCCTGAAGGATGAGCTGGAGAGGGTCAATAGACGAGGAGTTCTCACCATTAACTCCCAGCCCAGCATTAATGGAAAACCCTCCACAGATCCTATAGTAGGCTGGGGTCCTCCAGGAGGCTACGTTTTTCAAAAGGTAAGTAAAAAGGTTAACTTTGGGGGGTGTAAAATCTACTGTTAACTCAAATTACCAATCTGTGCAAGACCTTGTAATTCTAGTAAGGGTAAAAAACGAATTGTCTGTTTCACGAAAGATAAAAAAACATTCGTTGTTAATGTTTATTTGTAGTGAAACTTGAAAAATGCCAGAATTTGAGTTTTGTTTTATGCTACATGGCTACACACATGTTTACACAGTGTAGGCCAGGGGTCTCAAACTCGTGGCGCATGGGCCATTTGCGGCCTGTGGAATGTTATTTTGAGGCCCCTACCTTAAAGTCAAAGTTGATTATGGATTTTTCTGGTACATTTCAACACATTTTATGGTAAATCCTATAGTTCTCAAATTTCTGATCCACAGTCTCCAACTGTTTCAGTACTGTATTACACAGAATCTAAGGGAAACTGATTTTTTTGTGCTGACGCGGATAGCGTGGGTGGTGGCGCTCAACTTATTTGAGTTTTTGTCATCTTGCTCTGATGTCTCCAAACTACACAAATTAATAAAAAAAAGAAAAAAACAGGTTATGTCAAACTTTTGGTAAAAGTTTATCGCAAGTACTCATATCCATTTTCTAGCATTCTGCTCAGACCTAATTTTTTGAGAGTGTAATATAATTTTGGTTCAGGAATGGTGGCGTGGTTTGAAACATGAGTCTCAAACCCATATTGTCTATGCAGTCAAGGGCTGCACCAGCTTTCAGTGTTCAATACAAAAGCAAAAAAATAAGAAAACAGTTTTGGTTTTTACTCAGAAACCTAGATTCTGTGTAATACAACACTGAAACAGAAGGAGACTTTAAGGAGATTTACCATAAAATGTGGAGAACAACTCTAAAAAATATTATTATAAATTCAACTTTCACTTCAAGGTGGGGGCTGCAAAATATTGTCCCACGGGCCGCAAATTGCACCCGGGGCACTAGTTTGAGACCCCTGTGCTAGTTCAATGAAATAGTTGATTGATTACATGGTTTTACTTAACATTACTGATAAAAAGAAATTCTCCCAAAAGTCTTCTGCAGTGGTTTATTCCTTAGCTGGAATGTGGCGAAACAAATATATAGATATTTATTGCCGCTTTAACAAATATATTGCGGCAATTTTTTTAAATAAAACATTACAGTCTGCAATATCAGTGAGGAAATTCTTGGTTTGTCAATTCACCTTATTACATACGATCTTTTATTTGGCAATTTGGGCAGTTTATATAACTGATATAACAGGCCGGTTAAAATGTCTCCGCAAGGCATTATCCTGTTGTTCTGTGGACATTTTTGTCTCTATATGGCAAATATTAAGTGTAGGACAGTGATGTCTTTCTGCAACGTCTTCTTATCAGTCCTGTATCATTTCCAGGCCTACCTGGAATTCTTCACCTCCAGTGAAAACGTGACTGCTCTCCTCAGAGTGCTGAAGAAGTATGAGCCCCGTGTCAACTACCACATTGTCAACGTGCATGTGAGTGAACGGACACGCAGCATTTTTTGTAACCATTTTTTAACTACAGTGATGCCTAACTCAGGTGATGTTCCCAGGGTCACAATCTGACCAACGCTGCCGACATGCAACCTAACGCAGTAACGTGGGGGATATTTCCTGGCAGAGAGATCGTTCAGCCCACTGTGGTTGATCCAGTCAGCTTTATGTTCTGGAAGGTAAAACAGATCAAACTGTAATAGTGTGACGTCATCTTGGACTGGGACGAAAATCCACATTTTTTTTTTTCGTTGTTCCTCAGGATGAAGCTTTCGCCTTGTGGATCGAGCAGTGGGCCAAGCTCTACGAAGATGAGTCTCCATCGAGGATGATTATCAAGTATATTCACGACAACTACTTCCTGGTCAACCTAGTGGACAATGATTTCCCTCTGGAGAACTGTCTGTGGCAGGTCATTGAGGACATGTTTGAGTTGCTGGACGCTCCCTTTGAACCCGCGGTAGAGCCTGAATAAAAATGGGTCTTTTTCTTCTTTTTATAGATACACATACTGTAGATAGGGTAGCAGCTTGGTTTTATATTTTTGGTTTGTCCCGTTTGGTTTGAGAAAACAGGGGAGAACAGGTTTGAAGAGAGAAATTCTGGTTTTGGTAAAAATGCATTGAAAACTACAGTTATTGTTTGGTCACTGTTATTAACTTTATATTGAACTGTAACAAATTTTCCATTTTATTTTTCTAAATAATTTGAATGAGGGTACCAAAAGGTGGTTTTTAACCTCTGATTAGTTGTCAGTAAAACTGAAGAAGCCTCTTGGGTGAGAGTTGACAAGAACAATTTTACCCCATCAAATTTTTCTATAACACTCATTATGTTTTCTAGCTCTTTTGTCTCGTCGCATTTCTGTAACTGGTGTATGTCAAATTTTTAAGCAGTTTTTCCTAAGCAGGTAAATCAGTATTTTTTTGGTGCTTTGTTCTTTTTTTTCCATCTGATGTAAATGAAGTTTATCTGTTAGTCTAAACAACAAGTATGACACGCACTCATACCTGTTGTTTGCACTACATTTAACTAATATTTATGAAGCCTTCATTTTTTAACTGTCAAGTATTTATTAATATTTTTTATAAAAAAATATTTTTGTCAGTTTCTATTTTTAAACTATGCACTAATGCTGCAATCAGTAACTTAGCTCCTAGAGATTACAGAGATTCAATTTTAAAACTTTATATTGATATTGTTTTCATGATAATAAACAAACAAAAAAAAATTTCTGGACAATTAATATTTAAGAGTGAAAGTTTACAGTGTCCCAGTAGGTCCAGGAAGTTTAAATAAAAATTATTTAAATAAAAAAAAGCAGCTAAAGCAACAACACATTATCAGTAGTGTGAAGCTAACCTGTCTCACGACAGTCTAAACCGAGCTTTTCTAGAATTGTTTTGGATTGTTTTTTACACATGTTTGTCAGATGGTTAAAAAAAATAAAAAAATGTTAAAGAAATATTTTTTCAAAATTTATTTTATTAGTTTTATTCTCTCTATTTTTTCTCATTTGTCTTATTAGAGCACAATATTTGAAAAGAAATCAAAATAATATATTTTGTAACATTTTTTAAGAAAAATCCTTATTTCATGTTGGTCAAAAAAATTGAAAATTACAAAGAAATATTTTAGAGAAAAATTCACATTTTTTTTGAAATTCTCAAATAAAAAATTCTAATCTCTCAATTTCACATGTAATGCTTGTTAGATGTTGAAAAATTATAAGGGGAAGAAATATATTTATTTTCCTGTATGTCTACAGCTTTTTTAATTTATTTATTTTTACTTCAGTTTTTAATGTGTGTTGGTCAGATAGTGACATTTTTAGAAAAGAAGTCTATTTAGATTTTTTTTTATAATTTACAGCACTTCAAGATAAAAAAAAAACTTTAGTTAAGTCTTTATTCTGCACATAATGGTTACATGAGCAAAATATAAAAACGTTAAGTAAAATCATTATTTTCAGTATGTTAATGAAAGAAAAACAAACCTATTATTGGACAAAATCCTTATTTAGCATGGTCCAATCTTAAAACAAAATTGACATTTTTATAATTGAAAAACAAGCCTAAATGGCAGTAATCTGTGCAGTGGTTTGTATAGAAATGAAATTCCAATTTTATCCCGTTTTAATTTTTATTTAATGACTGAATTTTAAGGTGGATGAAAATTATTTACCCTGAAAGAATATTGGGGGAAATAATATTGATTTAGCCTTTATTAAAAGAGAAACTGACAACAACAGAGGCAACCATACATCCTCAAGCTGTACATTTGTCCAGATGGCAGCAGATGGCAGCAGACCACCCTTCCCTCTGCAAAACTGTGACACACAGATTTTTACCAAAACGGCACAGAAACTGTTGACACATTTAAAAAATGTAGTGCAAAGATATTTTTATGTCTTTATTTATTCCAAGATATTAATCCTAACTTTTTAAATTTAGATGAACTTATTCTTTAATATTTAATATTGATCGTCATGACATAAATAAAAAAAAAAACGAGTGAAAAAATGTCACTGCAACATTATGTATTTTTTAAAGAATATCCTACCTTCCCTTTTTTATAATGCTGCTAGATTTACTTTAGTGAGAGAAATAATAATAGTAATAATATCTAATTCTTAATATCTATATAAAAGTCAGATTGAGATGGTTTGGACATGTTCAGAGGAGGGTCAGTGGATACATTGGTAGAAAAATTATCCTAGAGATGGAGCTACCAAAGAGCAGATTGATGGATGCAGTGAGAGAGGGCATGGAGGTAGTTGGAGTTAGAGCAGAAGATACAGAGGACAGGGGGAGATGGAAATTGTTGACTCGCTGTGGCAACCTCTG
>JAFBJS010001258.1:0-35002 GCA_016785265.1 Paraplagusia blochii
CAAAACAGAACAAAATATTCTTCAGATAATACAAAACAGATATTGAGAAATCTAAAGTTGTTCATATTTTGAATGAAATTACATTTTTTTTATCATAAAGTTGTTTGATAAAAAACATTAACAAATAGCAAAAAAAAAAAAAAACGGGCAAAATGTGAAGAAGATCCAAACAAACAAGCAGGAATTAAACTTTTTAGCTGTAAGTTGTAAAAAAAAAAAGTTTAAATTTAAATTATATGAAAATGACTCATTGGCTCACTGATATGGTCGATTAAATATATTTCACAGATGAAATGTTAAACATTTGACACTAATTCACAAGAAAAGCTTCCAAATTTTGTTGTTAATAATTGACGTTTTTTGATGTTGCATCAAAGAGAATTAAATATTTTTTACATGTAGTATCACGTATTTTTCTGAAATATTAAGTAAAGAAGTAAAGTGTATGTGCAATGGTCACCTGTGCAGATCGGTGCTGCTCCGTGAATGAGGAGCAGGATCATGGCTGCTGCAGCTGACGATGCTCTCATGTTGCTGCTTCTCCTGCAGAGTCGTTCTGTTCTGATGTAGGACCTCAGGAAACCTGACATCCGTCTGTTCCAAGATTTTCCTTCACTACATCCAACAGGTCCACCTCATTGGCTTCTCAACTCTCCACCTTCTGGTCCAGCAGCAGCAGCAGAGTGGAGGTGATGAACGACTCTTTAAAGTTTTTATTTCCGTTTTAAGCTCAGATGAAAATATGTTACTGGTCTTTAGCTGTAATTTTTACAAAATTTTAGCTTTAAACTCATTTTTAGTCTGATTCTTCTGGTACAATTTTACTTGATTTTCTTTTTCATTTGATTTTTTTTTCAGAATATTTTGGCTTTAAGCTTGTGTTGAGTTTGATTTTTGTTCTTATAATTTTACTTATTTGTTTTCTCTTTATTCATTTGTCCTTTTTTTCATTTTTTTCAGACAGTTTATCTTTTTATTTTAGATAAAGTTTAGGTTTTTGCAATTGTTGGATACATTATGAAAAATGTAAAAAAAACTTTAAACTTTAAGCATTTATTGGAAAAGCTATTTTGTTTTATTTTCTGCTTTATTCATGTTTTTGTTCAACATGCTAGTTTCATACAGACATGGTCTTATTTCCTAATTAATTTGCTTTTACTCTGCTTTTAATCTTTTACAACCAACATTCCATCGTACGTCTACGTCTACACCACTCCCTGAAAGGAAGCATTTCTCAGTTTTCACCTTTTCCAAAGTCTTGATGTAAGTAGTCGGTGAGGGCACTTATCTCCATCTGTGTGGCGTAACATTAGGTAACCAGATACAGTGGAAGAAGCAGAGGATTTTAGTTACGGTTGGAATGGCGTTAGTATGGATTTTTCCTGCTGTTGTATCGGCTGTGACGCACTTCAGATATTCTTATCACGAGTGTTTGGAGCCACAGGGAGCAGAGAAGCTGCAGCCCAGCTCTGAATGGATGGCGCTGATGAGTTTAGTGGCAGAAGGGCAGTGATTAAAGCACAAATACAGTACTATCACATCACACTGATCACACTGGCACCGAGGCGTCTCTCTACAGGGAGCTGCTTTATTAAACCACAATCTCAGAGTCCATCTCCACTTACGGAAAAACATTATTACAGGCTTGGTCAGTGAGTCCCTGCAGGCTGTTACATTCTCAGGCAAAAATGCAACTAAATGTTTTTTGTTTTTTTACAATGGTATGATTTTCTGTACAGTTTAATAGTAGTATCTCATGTAAACATGTAAAAAGCAGATTTGGGTAAAAAAAATAACATTAAAACAACTTATTAACAGAATAGTTAATAGTTACAGTTTCTAGTTGATGTCAGAGGGAACATAAGAAGTTCTACTCCTATATTATATAGCTTGAAAATAAAAGGGACATGTTTATCCAAGTGACAATAACCCAGATAACAAAAAACAGGAAAACCCCAAAACAAAACAAAAAACAAATATACACACCACTACATTAAATGGGTTGCATTAAATCTTAATTGCTTTATAACAGTATACAACCATATAGTATGAAGTGTATTTGAAACATGGTTATTTTCAGCCCATGATACAACATCAAGCATTAACACCACAAAAGTCTTTGGAATAAAAAAAAGAGAAGAGCGAGAGTCTGTGCTTTGGCCTCGTCTTATGCAAAACTCCAGCTGGTCCACAGCATCAGCAGAGTAGCAGCGTACAGAACCAGAACCAACAGGTAGACGCGGAAAAGCAGACGGTCCAGCTTTAAGCACAGGGCCAGCCAGTCGGCCTGAGCAGCGGCTTCGACCTCCTCCTGGGATAAAGCTGAGCGCAGAGAGATCAGCTCCTGCAGGAGCCACTCAGGCCCTGAGGAACAGTCCTGGATCTCCGTCAGGGATAGGAACTCGCCCTCTGGTGACGACTCCAGTTCATAATCTAAAGTGAAGAGCAACATATGCAGAAATTAAAAACTGTAGCAAAATCTGCACTAAATAAAGTAAGAAGTCATGGAAGACGTGAGACTTTTCCTGACCTTCAGCCATGTTGATGTGCTCCAGGGTTTTGGTGGAGGTGACGGCGCTCTCGGTGAAGCTTGGAGCCGAACTGGAGCCGTACTTGTCCAGCAAACAGGCCGACAACGACATGTCTTTGACCTCCTTCTGGCTGTGGTGCAGCAGCTTGACCACCAGAATGGACTTAATGAGGCTGAGCATCAACATGGCCATGCACACCACAAAGAACACACCTGTCGCACAGACCGAGAAAAAAACACAGGAAAATTTGAGCGAAAAGTGTTTTTACAATTTCTGTCAAGAAAAAATGTGTATTTTCTGTCAACATTTCTTTCAATCTGTTAAATATTTCTGGGCAAAAACTAGTTGTTAGGTATCGGCTATTTTTGATTACATCTTTAACCTTTCTTGTGGGATGAAATGTAAATTTTAGTTCAACATACATTTTAATTTTTTTTTTTGCATTGTCTTCATGTTTATTTCTTTTATTCTGAATATTATTTCAATAGTCTGATGTGTAGTTCAGCTGCATTACATTATACATTATATCTTTTTTTTTCTTTTTTAGATAAAAACAACCCCCAAAACTACTAAGAAACAAGAAAAGAAGCTGGAATAAATACTTTTAATATTTGCTAATACTGTAAGTGCCCCAAATGTTTCAATCAAAGTTAATTTAATCTAAAATTTATGTTTTGTAATTTTACACTAATTAGTCCGAGAAATTAATGAGATACTAATAACTTTGAGTTGTTTTTTACCAGGTCTGACCTGCAACCTGTTCTAAAAGTATTCCATTCAACAGGAAATGCAAAATCTGTCTTTCTCGTAACTCTGTTACAACCAGACAGAAGGACATAACATCACCCACCGATGAGAGGAGTTCTGAGGGCGGAGGAGGGCAGTTCATCCGTCATGTTGACCCTGAAGACAGTGTAGCCCAACAGAATGCTGACCTTGAAGACTATGCGGATGCCGCTGTTCAGAGGAAGATAGAAGCTAATCACGTCCACCAACATCAGGAAGATACTGGGAATGAGGAGCCCCACCACATACAGCAGGGGGCGCCGGCGAATCAAAACCTACAAAACAGGAGGTTAGTTAATGACACTATTTTCCTAACTTTTTTTTTCCAATCAGGCATAAATATCACACTGAAACACAATATATATAATAACAGTAATTGGCAAATTGCTTTTAAAACAACTGATGTTTTGGGTAGTAAATTTGATTTATTTCATTTACTTTGTACATTGGTTTGTGACGGTAGCTGTATGTTACTGTGACATTAAATTCCGAGCTACTTTAAGCAGTTTGTAAATCTGTTTATACACGGTTTAATATCTTTGATGTAGTGTTGGAGCTGAATGAATAGCGACTCTCCCTGTTCTCCACCTGCACTGAGCTGTGAGGCCTTTTTTTCCCCCACACTAACAAGAAGTCCATTGATCGGCTGAGAGAGACTCATTACCATTGCTAACCAAGCTCTCTCTCTCTCTCTCTCTCTCTCTCTCTCATCACTTGGCTGGACTGAGTCTGATCCATGAAGGTCAAAACCAGTCGAGGTGAAGAGTCCTGGGTTTCTAACCTGCATCATGCTACCGTCTAAATCAAACATCGATAACCAATCATCCATTACAGAGGTCGGTAACATTCTCACCGGAGGAGCCGCCCCAGCTACAGCCTAAAGACCCATTCAGGATTTTATTAAAGAACCCTGTTAATCTATACTTAAGTGCGTTAGTGTGTGTGTGTGTGTGGGGGGGGGGGGGGACCTCACGGGGGGGGGGGGGGGGGTACCTACATTAAACTGGATGTGTGCGTAGTCTGTGTCGTCCTGGTGACTTTTCCAATAGTGTGAAAGAATGGACAGCAGCTCCCATCCTCCGTCGTACATGAACTCTCTCTTGTCATCGGCAATGTCCTCGGAACTCCTCCACAGAGAAAGGTTGATCTCATTCACTGCAGGAGGAGTTATATGAAAGAACCACCACCACAGGTTAGACCACGAAAGGTTAGATAAACAGGTTTAAGAACTAAAAAAACAGAGAAAACAAAAAAGTAGCCCTAAAGTTGTTGTTTTTAAAATGAGGAAGCTAGAAGATAAGGAAATGTTAAAACAGATTTTAATTGCATTTGTCATTCAGGAATATCAGTGACAATATTCTGGACCTGAGTGAAGCCAGCTTCGGAAGGTGAGGCTGCAGTTCTGCTTGTCAAAGGGAAAAGCATACATCTCCAAGCTGCAGGCCAGAACCACCTGCATGGGCCTGTAGTTCCTGACTGAGCCAGAAGAGTTGACGTAAACATAAGGGATTGGAGGAGACTTTCCCTCGTCCACACTGGGAACGCAAACACACACAGGACAGAATGTGACGTGACATAAGGAAAGGGAAGAGTAAAGTGAGACGCAGAGAGCGGGACAGAATTTGAGACCCTGCAGGTTCACCTCTGTCCCTCCTTACGTAAGAGGAAAGGTCAGTTTGTTGCTGCTCTCATGTTCTTCCCAGATGGTACTGACTGTATTTAATGGACTGTAATTTTCATCATTTGGCTGCTGCGACTTATACTCTGGAGCAACTAACACTGTGGTCAATCAAATTTCAAATTTACTTACTTGAGGATGGACGGAATCAGGAATGAGGTGATTAGAGGGACAACACAGACAGGAAGGTTTGGAGAAAAAGCCAGAGAAGTTCAGAGTAGGGACATTGGTAGAAGAATGATCCTAGAGATGGAGCTACCAGGTATGAGACAAAGAGGAGATTGATGGATGCAGTGAGGGAGGACATGTAGTTGGAGTCAGAGTAGAAGATGGAGAGGACAGGGGGAGATGGAAAATGTTGACTCACTGTGGCAACTTGTGAATTTCCACCTAATTTTACAATTTCTTGCAAAAGACACTTAAAAAGATACTTTTAAGTCTGATAAACTTTATTTTCTTACAGTTCGGTAACAATAACATCAGGAATCCAGATGGCATCAGATGACAGCGAGATCTCAGTGATGTCATCAAACTCCTCTGGATCCCAAACCAGGAACTCATCAGTCCAGATCTGCAAACTCAGCAAACACACACAAAGGTGTAAACACAGGTGGGTGTAGATGTTTCTAAAATGAAGCAAAATAAGAGGAAGTCACCTGTCTGTACCAAATACTGAGTGTAATACTCTGTGTTTTTGCATCCTGGGAAAAAGAAGAATAATTTCAGTTGTTTGAGATGCGTCAGGCAGCCACTGTGTTGTGTCTACACACCACATCCAGGACAGACTGTGGTATGAGGTCAATAGAAATGGTTGTAGCACTGGTCCAGTTGTGAACAGGCCGGACTCCACTGTCGTAGTTCCTCAGTAGCGTCCTGGTCAGCTGATTCAGAGCTGACCTCTTCGGCTTCTCTGGCACACATTCAGACAAATGTGCTTAAAGGGAGAGCAAAATAACAACAGGTTTAGGGAGGTTAAAACAGACAAGAGAGGTAACGTTAACGTCTTAAAATACATCCAGGAAATGTGACAGAAAAATGTGTCAAAAGGGTTGAGGGAGTCAACTGGGCTCCGAATTAATGTCCATTTTAGGTAAATATTATTGAAAAATACATCAATATAGATAAATAATTAAGAAAAACAGATAAAGACATAATTGATCCTCCATATTTATGAGTAAAGAAGTGAATGGTTGATAAAAGCAGTTGTTACTTACATTAGGATGTAGTTATGCTAATACTATATACTAATATATCTTAGAAAATCTAATAGTAACTTAGAATATTGTGACTAAAACAAACAAAATATGTTAACAAACACTAATTTTTGTTAAAAATAAATATACATATATATATATATATAAACAATACAAAGGAGCTTGAGTTAGGACCTTTAATTTAATTTAGCTTAAAGACACAACTTAACTTAGAGGTAGAAAATCAAAAAATGGTACGATAGGGGCTTATCTTAGGAAAACATGTGACAAATATAATTTCGGTATTAATTATTAAAATAATAAAACTGCTAGTAAACCTAAGAGAGGAGCTAGGTTAAGTTAATCTAGAACGCATTACATTAAAAAACATCACATTAACTTCAGAAACTACAGACGTTTCTGTGACAAAGAGGGTTTTTTTACCTGACAGCAAAAGCAGCATCAACAAAACGAGAGACATCGAGGTTCAAGACGAAAATTCGACAAATTCTCCCAAAAAATATTCAATATTTGATCCAAAAGTCTTCACGGCACAAGCAGCAAGTGCAGGGAAAAGGACAATGAACAGGTCAGCAGTGAGAATTTGGTTGAACTGATATTGATTTTCCTCTGCCCGAGTAATGTGATACATACATTAACCAAACAGTGATGAAAGGAAACTCCTTGATGGTTCGTTTAGAGGCTGGTAATTTTCCTAGCTACTGTATATCTACATGTCGTCAATACAACACATTTTTTTATTTTTGACGTTCAAAATTTGCGCTCTAATTTGTCTAAACTATTCTTTATTCGTGTATAATATTAAAATATATTTTCATATTAATTTAATTGATTACCCTGAGGGAAAACGTAAACAGTAATTCTTTAAAGTTTGAGTTACGCATTCTGTAAATGTGACCTGAACGCAACAAACCGCCCTGTCAATCAAGTCGCGATAACGCGCAGTCACGTACGTCATTCGCGCGAACGCGCGAGTGTCCCTGACAGGTGAGCGCGCGCAGCTGCCGGACCGTGTGCGCGAGCTCTGTGGCAGATGGAGCTGCTGTGATTGGGGACCAGCGCTGACACTCGTTGACAAAACCCCAGTGAAATAACAGCAGGAAACCCGGGTTTTCTTCTGAAATGAGAGTCGAACACAGCGAACATGGAGAAGAGTCGACCAACTCGGTGAGAACAGAGGTTCATGTGAAGTTATTCAACTAACCAGCGACTAACCGTCTCACTAACTCCGCTTTCTGTGGGCACGACCCCCAAATATCCAGTCAAAATATGACGTCTACACGATAACTTGTATCACTATTGTTTCAAAATGGCGTTTGGAAAGGACAAGAATACAAGGGACGATTTGTTACAGTATATTAAGCGTTTATTAGGGCGAACCTCACTATTTTAATTAAATTAAAAATTTGATATTAGATGTTCTAATGAGTATTGTGTTCCGTTGACGAATTAAATTCATTTAGAAAAACTTCTCTTAGCCTTGTACGTTATTCGTGTATAAGTGTGTGTTTATACAGTATACATACACACATATATAAATACTGTATACATATATATATCAATATATATATATTTATAAATATAGTTGAACGGCTGTATTTAAAGCAACTTTTAAAGTCATATTCCCATTTTTATTCACACCCAAAGCAGGTTAGGACTAATAAACCTATTTGAGAACTATCTAAAATCTATATTTATATATATTTATTAACATTTATATTGAACTTATATTAACATTTGGTGACATATAACCTTCCAAACTTAAGCCGGAATCCTGACATAGTTTTGGTTTTGTCATTTTAAGGTTTGATTAGGAAAGTCTGATATTAACTTTTATCGGACCAAAATATTACCATTAACTTAATTTGGATTAACGATATTATCCAGTATCCGATTTTCCTGATATTGTCCAAAGACCAAATTTTTTCGATACCAATATCTACCAAAATCTTTCAGTTGTTTGCGGCTAAAATTAAGAGAAACATCTCAGTACCCGATGTGAGACTGCAGTAAATTTGGCAAAACCCAAGTACTGGTAACTGGATTTGGATTTTTAGAGAAAAACCTGATTTTAATGGACCTGAATCACGTAACTGTCCTAATATTGGGCCGACGGATATTATCAGACTTCCCTAGTTTAGATACATTTCTGTTTGGTCTCTTGTTGTGAGCCTTCAGTGTTTGACTAATAAAACCTAATCTGAGTAAAGTCCAGGATTGCATAGATGCTCGTACCTGGTTTTTTGTATTGACATTGGAGTTGTGTGTGTTGAGGAGACATGACAGGGGCAGAGAGAGAGACAGAGAGAGAGAGACACCTCTGTCACTTGGTGGCATGGTGAGTGGAATGCTAAACAGAAGCCTGGTCTATCCATGTCAGTGGCCTAAAATAGAGGCCGACCCAGAGGGTCTCAGATAGACCCTGGTCTCCATATAAGTCTGCTACGGTCTGTTCCCAGTTTCCTGTGTGTGTGTTTGTGTGTGTGTGTGTTTGTGCACACCTGCTGCCTGGTTATAGCAGGCTTTATATAGCAGCTCTCACTCAGCAGACTCATGTCAGTTCTTCCTTGTGTCTGTGATCTCGCAGCACATGACGACCAGGGAGCGTTTGTTATTAGTAACAGACCATTACAGAGCACAAATGCTGTTTTTCTTTGAATTATAAGCATCTTCTCAACCAGGGGGCGCAGTAGATCTCCCAAGGAGTGCTGGTAGATCCTGAGTCATAACATACAAATAATAGATATTATTCTATTTCAAGATGCTAATCACTGGGCTAAAGTGGGAATCATATAGGTATTGATTCAGACTGTATAACATGTGTTATATGTTGAGCGTAATATATACAATTTATACAGGTAAATATATTTAGTTTTCAATCTAGGTCGATCACTTCAGCCTGGTCATTGGTAAAGTAGCTGTGTGGACACCCCTGGTCGAAACCGTCCCACCATCAGCCCTAATTGACAAGCCATGATCCAATAAAACATTTAATTTCATTTATTTAATATAACAATCAGTAACACTTTAGTAACTGTACTCTCAAATGCTCTACAATCTTTTCTGGAATTGTTTTTAATTTAAATATTTAATAACAATTTAAATATCGCTGGCAAAGGCCTGAGACCCACTAGTCTCCATATAATGTCCACGACCCACCTGTTGAGACTCACTGCTTTACTGTGAAAACTGTTGAGACTCAGGTCAGTGAGCACCAGATTGAAAGGCACTATTTGAGGCAGCGTTGACCCAACACAGTGAACAGCATACCACAGCAGCTTGGCATTCATGCCAATGTCCTTTTGTCTCCTACAGTGGATATATTTAAAACATATGTTCACCCTGTGGGATTCCTCTTCCTGTATTTATCCTTTGGACCTGAGTGTGTGAAGACAATGTAGCAACTAAGGCTGAGGTTCAGCAAAGTAGTAGAGAAGTGTAAGAAATTGAACTGATTTCCATATCAGCTCCTTCTACCAAAATAAAAAAAATGACTGTGTGAGGAGTCATTAGTGATGCTGACAGTTTTCTCTGCATCTGTACCAACCAGCAGAGCGAGATGCTGATCAACCAGCTGAGGGAAATCACAGGCATCCAGGATCCACAGATTCTCCTCAGAGCCTTGAATGTAAGATCTGCTGTTTGGTCTTGCCAGAGGTTATGACGGTGAACTGACTATAAATAATTGATTATTTCTTTGTCTTCTTTTGTCCTTAAGGCCAGTCAGGGTGATGTTGGTCATGCTGTTGGACTCCTAACAGCACAGACTGTGGAGGTTCAGGACCCCAGAGATCATCAGGAGTCTGGGGCTCCAGCTGAATCCTGGGACGACCAGAAAGGTACAACAAAGGAGAGAAATATTTTAGAATTAGATTAAAAACACAATAAATATTTTGTTTGACAAAATATAGGACTGAACCTAAAATATAAAGTTATTTAGATTTATAATTATTTTCATTTTTGCTAAATTTACTTATATATCATTAAAATATAATTATTAGATACGTTCAATTTTTTTATACATTTAAGTATTGATTTATGAAGTACTGTGTCACTTGTTTTAGAAAAAATAAAATTCTTTAGAAAATAAATAATTTTGCTGCAACTTTTAGATCTTAATTATAAAACCTCTGCTACTTGCATATTTTTTCAGGTGGTAACAGAAAAAGAAAAACTCCTACAATAAACCATATAATGAATTACTCTCACATATTCCTGTAGATATCCGTAAAGATGAGCTGCAGACCGCCATCGCACTCAGCCTGCAGGAATCCCACGATGCCCAGGAGGAGGAGAGAGAATTTCACAGGTGCGAGAAATCGTGCTCTTGTTCCCGGTGATGATTCTATTGAGGCTGGTGCTGCTGCTGAATGATGACGGTGATGCTGTTGAACAGAGCTCTGGAGGCCAGTGCTGAGGAAAACGCGGCAAGAATGAAGAGGAAACGCTGCGAAGGCCAGGGTGAGATGTGCAGCCCTGCAGACTGGATCCGCCAGGGAGACTGGCCCGTAGGCATCCGTAATGTGGGGAACACCTGCTGGTTCAGCGCCGTCATACAGGTGAGGATCATCTTCAGTCTACAACATGTCCTTGAAGGGAAATTACTCTCTGCATTTCATCAACCCATGACATTCACACCATGGCCCTATCAGAACCAAGATTTGAACTAGTAAACTTATCATTATAAATAATCAAAATCATAATCAAAATTTCAAACTTTGAGTCAAATCAGTCTTGGTGAACCAAGCTCTTTTTCTGGCAGCTTACTAAGCCAGCCACTAGGGGGCACAAGTCAGTGTTTTTTTAGTGCAGGTCCCCAGCCCAGATTAATAGTGACGGTTGGGTCGGGAAGGGCATCTGGCGTACTCAAAGATGCGAGACAACAACAGGATTTTCATTCTGACCAGTTGGGGCCCCAGGTTATAAACGACAGGTCTGCTATTCTACAGGGCACTGATGGACATTGGACTACTGTTGGTCTAAGACAAAGTAGATGAGGAGGGAGATTGAATTAGAAAAAAAGGGGAAAAGATGAAGGTTAGAGGTGTTGGTGAGGCCAAAGAGGAGATTGATGGATGCAGTGAGGGAGGACATGGAGGTAGTTGAAGATACAGAGGACAGGGAGAGATGTAAATTGTTGACTCGCTGTGGCAACCCCTGAAAAAAGGGACAAGCTGAAAGGAGAGAAGAAGAAGACAGAGCAGCTGCTGAGGAGAAGAGTGCGGGACATAGTCCTAGACTCATCCTCAGATGGACACAGAGACACAGTGATTTATTCACTCTGCTAAACTAAAACCTTCAACCCTGACCAACTTAAAGTAACAACATAAATATTCAAATAAAAATGATACTTTCATTATACACATTTGTTTAGTTCCTGCCTTGGGTCGAGTCGATTTTTGGCTTAAATTAATGATACACTGCAGCCCGACTCATGATAACACACTGCTGGGAGAAAGTAATTAGCCTATCAGATTTAGGCTCACAGTGACCACATGATCAAATTGTCAGTTCATTATTCCTCTATTTTCTTTTGTGGTATAAATTACAGTAAAAGCCAGATAAGCTATAATTGAATTTCCTACTCAGCGGAAAAATAAATCACTCCAGTCATAAGTGCTGGAAGGTTGTGGCTACACATGACACATGAACCTAACTCACAGCTGGAAATGCTTTTAGTTTATCAAGAAAATGTCACAAACTGGTTGTTAGGATGAAGAATACGGAGCGGACACTGCTGCTAAATCTCTCCCTCTTATGTAACTCTCCTCCAGAAATAAACTTAAAAATAACCTAACATTATGTAGGAGACTTGATATAAAATTTATATTAAATTGATTTACCCTGTTGATGATTTTGAGAGGGAGATTCATCACTATCTCTTGAATAAATGTCACCTAGCCTTATTTATATCACCACAGATTGTGATTTTTGGACGATAAATACAACAAAATGACCTGGATGTACCTTAAATAATTCCCATTTTTGGGCTGAAAGAGGAAAAACAGAACTCTATCTTCCAGTTGACAGTTCCTGTTACTGGAGTTTATTTCTACCACCATACATCCTTTATGTTTACAAATTATACTGAATTTGCGAAATAACCCATTCTTTTCAAAGTTTTATTTTTGAAAAGACATTAGAAAGAGTTTTTTTTGGCATTACTACTTGGAACAAATGACCAGAATGGAATTCTTGTGACTTCTGCAGTCTTACGAGAATTTTATCAAACAACTTCTCTCTTCAACTTTGTGATCCAGCTACATTTCAAGCAGAAGACGATAGTTCTAGGTGAGAAATAATTATCTTGGATCTCTGTTTTGTTACAGTCCCTGTTCCACCTGCCTGTGTTCAGGAGGCTTGTTCTGAACTACCACCTGACTGAGCGACTATTGGAGAAGTGTAAGAGTCAGTCGGTAAGTAAAGTGCATCTGTACGTTATCTCTGACACAAACCGTAAACAAGAAGTTATTGTGGCTAAAATGTAATTATTGTAATCTTTGTCAATGATAAACAGCTGTAAAGGTTGTATTTCATGAGGAAACTTGAAGGCATCACTTCACTCTAGTTCTGAATGTTGTAGACATTCACAGCAAGAGTGTCTAAAAAAATCTATCAGTGGTCCCCAACCACTGGGCCGGGGACGGGTACCGGTCCGTGGGTGAATTGGTGCCAGGGCCACAGAGAAATAATGTTTCCTTTTAGCCCCATCTGGCTACTACTTCCACTTGATCCAGACCCAAAACTTGACTGCGACTCTGTATTTCCAGGACAAGAGGAACATTGCTTTCATGCAGGAGCTGCGCTGCTTGTTTGCCCTCATGGTTGGATCAACACGAAGGTTCGTGGATCCATCTGCTGCCGTGGAACTACTGAGAGATGCCTTCAGGACCAGTGAGGCCCAGCAGGTACCAAACACAGGCTGAAGTTCTTTTATCTTTCAGAGTAAAAGTGCTAAAAGTTTTCAGCAAAAGACAATAGCTTTCTGCTGTAAAGTTATTAGTTTTCCTCTTGTTCTCGGACTAAAGGCTACTTTTCCAAAGCAACAATTCAGGCCAAAAGTTTTCCATTCTCTTTGATTTGTGGTGTGAGAAGCAACATCAGTACCAGAAGAAAGTTGTAGCTGAGAGACAAGGTCAATTAATGACCTATTTTTCATATAGTTTCATTTAAATATTGAGCTGAGTTTCTGTTTACCTCTATTTGCATATTAATACATTATAATTGGCTCAGCAGACAGTTTCCCTGCAGGCGAACAAAAAAACGTCCTTAGACGTGTTTGATCAAAGTATAAATGTAAACCAGACAGCCCCCAGATCCTGTCCCACTTTTGCACATTCTTATGCAGAATCTAATTACACAGATTAAGGTTACTGTGACACATTTTCTTTTTTGCCAGTGTGAATGCAGTAAGTCAGAAACACCTTCAAGGAACACGTTAAAGTTAACTTTGAAAACTGTGGTTCCTAAAAGATAACGTCCTGCCTCACTTCACCTGAGACTTTCCAGCGTGACCCAGTTTTTAATGAAGCGCTCTGTTTTATTAAACAGAAAGAGTCCAGTGACTCACGATTCCTTACAAGTAAGTTACGAGAGTGATAGAGCTGAAATTAATAGAATGAACCTCTACATTTTTGTTTGTTAAATACAACAGTGTTCCCCAACCTTTTTTTGCGCCACAAACTGGTTAAATGTCTCGTAGTATTTTCACAGACCGGTTGTCAAGTTGTGGCAGATAAATACCCCTTAATAAAATGTAAATTTCCGGTGTTCTGAAATATCTTCCTACCTATAAAATCAAAGTAATAGACAGATGGGACCTAAAGGAAACATTATTTCTCTGCGGCCCGGCATCAATTCACCCACGGACCAAGACCGGTCCCCGGCCCAGTGGTTGGGGACCACTGACGTACAGCATTTGCTGATGTATTCTAATATTTCCATGACCAACGAGCTGCAGGTTAGATTGAAGGTGTATTTAAAAATAAAGACAAAAAAGTGTTTCCTCGAGCAGAAATGGACAAAGTAAGAGCATTTTTCAGTCCTGTGTCCCTCTAGTGGCCGTTATCAGCCTGGATAAATTGGTAGAGCGTCAGGAAGGCGGTGTGTAAAATTGCAAGAAATAAAAAAAAAACAACTGCACTCCCATAATTCATGATTGTCATATTTCCACTTCAGGACGTCAGTGAATTTTCCCACAAACTTCTTGACTGGCTGGAGGATGCGTTTCAGTTGGCCGCCAGTGGAAAGTATGTGTCAAACATCTTCTGCCATTATCACACATGAGGGCGAATTCTTATATATGTGGCTTTTCTTTGACAAACATTGTCCTGTTTAGCAACGCAGAGGACAAACTGCATAATCCCATGGTGCAGCTGTTCTACGGCACGTTTGTTACCGAGAGAAAACACGAAGGTACAGTGTAGTAATGTTGCATTTTGGGGTGTGAATTTTCTTTGCATCTGACACAATAACATGTCACGGTGTGAAGGTAAGACGTTATGCAACACCGAGCAGTTTGGACAGTACCCACTGCAAGTTAACGGCTTCAACAACCTGGACGAATGCCTGGAAGGAGCCATGATTGAGAAGGAGATCGAGTCTCTGCACTCAGATCACAGCCTCACATCTGGCCGTGAGGTGAACGCCTGCATCGACCTTTCCATCAAGTCTTTGTGCTGATCCTTCATTTTACCAAACACATTATCTGTCATTGTTGCAGAGATGGTTCAAAAAGTTGCCTCCTGTTCTGACCTTTGAACTCTCAAGATTCGAGTTCAACACCCAGCTGGGTCGCCCCGAGAAGATCCACAAGAAACTGGAGTTCCCACAGATCGTATACATGGACAGGTGAGCTGTGCATAGAAAAACAGAAGAGACTTTCAGTCATGAACGCCTCGGATTTACATCTATTCATGATGGACTTTTGTTTAGATATCTCCATAAAAACATAAAACTGACCCATGAGAGGAGAAGTGAAGTAAAAAAACTGAAGGAGCAACTTGCAGTCCTGCAGCAGAAGTTTGAGAGGTCGGTTAAATGTTGGTCCTAATATTGAAAGTGTGTAGGAATATTTTCTGTGTCACATGTTCATTTTTTTACATTTCAGTTATAAGAACTACGGCTCTGGGCCCACCAAGTACCCTCTGGCAGACATGCTGCAGTTTGTTTTGGAGTTTGCCACCACCAAGCCAACAAGTGTGTCACCGTCTGAAGACCAGAGACCTGCTGCATCTTCACCAACTCCTCTCAGTCATCCACTCAGTGACACCGCCTCTAAAGACGACAGGTGGAGTAGACAATCTAGTTCTGTTGGAATCATCCATCATTGAAAGACAGCGCAGGGATTTAAAGGGACGTTTGAGGAAGTTTGACGAAGAAGATTTTGAAACAAAAATCTATGCCACACAACCTGACATACAAAAGTGTCATTGTCTGTGATTCATCATTGATTGATGTGGTTCTAAGGACCAAAATAATGTTGAATAATTTCTGTTTTTCGTCCCTCAGTGAACAGTCAGATCCTTCTGACAGCCTGGTTTCCAGCGCTTCAAGTTGTCAGCGCACTCCCATATACAAGCCGTTCACCCAGTGCAGACATCTCGTGGACTGCTCACCTCACCCAGCCCCTCACAACATCAGTGAAGAAGAGCTGTACTTCGTTAAAACCTGCCTGCAGCGCTGGAGGACTGAAGTAGAAAACGATATCAACGGTGAGACTCACACGCGCGCAAAAACGTCTGGTGGGATTATTGTCACGCATGGCAGCAGCTCGCATTAAAAAACACTATTTGATGTATAGTTAAATACAGAGAATGTTTTTATATATTAACATTTAAATGCGACCAACTCCACTGACAGCAGATGGAAGGTTAGGGTGTGATCTCTCACGACGAGGAAATGGTAACGGTAAAGCCAAGAGTCGCCAAAGGCGCATCCTTTACTGCGCTTTGTTCTGTGAGGATAAACTGGAATAAAAATACCTGCCATATAAATATAAATAACTGTTTCAGGGAAGAAGCCTGTAGAGTGCCTGAGGGAAACTGATGCACTGATGTGCACCTCACTTCACCACCTTCACTGAAATAGAGCTTTATGTCTCTGTCAGTTGACTGTGACTCATGCTCATTCCAGACAATAGACAACAATAAACGGAAGTTGAGTCATTTTCCTGTGACTTAGAACCTGTCGGAGAAAGTCGAGCAAACTTTCTTTTGTGAAGGGGAAAAATAATTGCATAAATAATCTGCTGAGTATTTTTTTTTTTTTTTTTTCAGAACTAAAGATCAACATCGACAGACTGACACAGAGGCTGGAGAGCATATATGAAGACAACAGTCTCTGCCAGGTAAAACCTAGAAGTTACTAAAGCTCAACTAAAATATAAAGTTTGTGAAAGTTAAAAAAATCCTAATGAAATAATTCATATATTTTTAAGAACAAGAGATTTATCTTCCCATTCATCCCATGCACAAAACAACATTTTAAGTAATATTTCTATTAAAAATATGTTATCTTAGTAAGATTTTTCTTTTCTGATGTAACATTCGATCATCTAAATCCTACACTGCACTGATCTGAAAGCGTTAGCCCAGGATTTAACATTTTATTGAACAATGTTCCATTTTACGGTCGTTAAAGGTTCCCTACAGACTCCACGCCGTGCTCGTCCACGAAGGTCAGGCATCAGCAGGTCACTACTGGGCCTACATCTACGACCACGCCAACCAGCGATGGATGAAGTACAACGACATCTGCATCACGGAGTCGTCGTGGGAGGAGCTGGAGCGAGATTCCTTTGGAGGAATGACCAACGCTAGCGCCTACTGCCTGATGTACATCGACGACAGACTGCCCCAACTTATCACTGGTACAATTAAATTTACATACTCTGACTACACTAGTCATGGGTTCACCAGGTATCGTGGTGTTCTTTATTCTTAAGGGTTAGGGTTGTTATGGTCATGAAAAACCTGGAAAAGATATCAGAATTCAATTTCTAGGCCATGGTCCAGGTCATTTGTCCAAAAAAAATCTATGAATCTATGTAAATCATGGAAAATTACTGGTGGAAAAGTTTATATTTAGTTAAAGCTGGCAAAACAGCTAATAAAACGAGGGACAGACAGGATGTTGACCCTAGAGAAGGTCCATGAATGGGTCATAAAAAGATCTCAGTGTTGTTATTTGGCCAAAGAGACTTTATTAAAAAGGGGACATTGGATTCCTTTTTGTCTCCTACCTCACTTCTCCTCAGAAGACACCGATGATGAGACAGGTCAAGTTCTGCACGGCATGGACTCCCTGCCCCCCGTACTCAAACGCTACGTCCACGAAGACAACCGCTGGTTCCAGCAGGAACTGAGTGAATGGGAGGAGCAGTTCTGCCAGACGGCTACACCACAGGAGGAGGCACCTGCTCCTGCTCCTTCTTCTGCTGCTGCTCCTGCTTCAGTAGAGCCCCCAAATCCTGGCCCAGAGAGCGTTGAGCAAACACCTGTGGAGCCAGCACCCCAGTTTGGACCCAGCAGTGAGGACTTGGACCAGGCAGCCACTTCAGAACCACAACCAGAGCCAGAAGTAGAGAAGGAGCCTGAGTCTGGTCCAGAGAGGAAGCCTGGAGGTCTGTAGAGGTGGAAGAGACACAAGATATTATGATTTAGTATTTATGGAGTGTCTGTTGTTGTTGCTTATTCAAGTATTTAAAATATCTATTTTTATCTAATTTAGCTATAAATTTTAACTTTTTACTGTTATGTCACATAAGAATTTCCCACATGTTGAAGACATTAATCCTCAGTTATATCCTACAAGTACAAAAATACTTATTTATTTACAGCGTCTCTCATTTCTGTCTTTGACTCCAGAGGAATCAGATTCAACACCTCCTCCTCCTCCTCTTCTTCCTCCACCTTCTTCAACACCACCACCGTCCCAGAGCGATGGCTGCCAGCCAGGGGACATCAGCAGCAGCACCAGTTCAGCCGTCGCCGACACAAGTCCAGTCCCCACTTTAGCAGAGAAGGAGACGCAGAGTCAGGTGGGCAGAACCCTGGCAACTCCCCAAACCACCTGTTGAATATGGGTCAAGAATTCTTAGTCACCAAAATAACGTGTATTCATTTGGGTCAGGAGTCGTATTTCAGTATTTAGCGCAGTGATGGACATGTGACTGTTAATGTCCATGGACCACAGCCGGAAGAACAAGTCAAAGTGGTGACTAGTCCTAGTGCTGAGGAGACTAATGTCACAGGGAGCAAAACATTTCTGCCAGTTTTGTTGAGTTGGTGAGGAAATGAAGGAAGAAAAAAAGTGGAAGTAAGAAAATATTTAAAAAATAGACTCCAAATAACCCACCCAAAAAATAATTAAACGTACTTGAGAATATCCAATATATCACAGACACAATAAAAAATACGGCAGAAATCAGTTTACCAGCTCGCTATATGTGTATATATCGATTATTTACATTTAAGGTACAGTTTTAATTGACACATAAAGAACTATAATAAGGATAAACATTTGTTAAGGTGTATTACTAACAGTTTGAGATTAGATATCAGTAAAAAATGTTTTTCTTTTTTATCTTTTTTTTTTCTTTTTTGAGCTGATGAAAAAAACTGAACAGATTTTTCTATTTTCTCTCTCAGACTCTTGACCCTGAAGCAGAGATTAGCAGCCAGACATCTTCTGACCACCAGGAGGACAAGGCAGATGTGAAGTCCTCCACAGGCCTCGGCTCAGAAACAGAGGTTGAGCCCGAGGCTCACAGACAAGACCCTGAGCCTGAAGCTGAGCAGGAGGATGAAGATCGACAGCGGGGCGTTCAAGTCAGGCAGCGTCAGCCGGAGAACGAAGTCTCCGAGGTGGAGATTCCTAATGTTGGCAGGATCATGGTGAGAGCTGACGCTGATGGATACAATGAAGAGGTGAGAGTATTTCACATCAACTACACTAACATGGAAAATTATTTAAAGGGAAAACTTAATATTATGTGAGGAAAAGGGTTTTCTTACCAGAATGGGGTTGAGGAAATTTGATATATTTAGTACGAAAGATATTTGACAAATGTTTTCTTAGCCAAAGAAATATTTACAACTGCATAAAGAAGCCAAAACTACCAAAGAATTTTCATTTACAGGCAGAATTTCCACCAAACTTCCTGTACAGTAAAACGCAGACTGTTTGACAGTTAGCCCAAACGTTAATATAAATGAGGGGAAAAAAATCAATTGGTAATTGGTAAGAAATATTTTTTTCGTCTTTTAAATTTACTTTACTTTTCTTCTAATTTTGCTTCTGGTGTTGTTTCCCAGATGATGTTGACTCCAGCCATGCAGGGTGTCATTCTGGCCATCGCCAAAGCCCGACAGACATTTGACAGTGAAGGCCCTGAGGCTGGACTCATCAAGGTGATCATTTCTATTTCCCCAACACTCAGTATGGAGATAAATGTTACACCAACATGTTTGTGTCCACTTATAACCATTATAATAGCTTTTTGTCAAAATATATTGTTAATTATTCCATTATTATTATATTAAATACATATGAATGAGAACAAAATCTATTTGTCTTGAGTTGTCAAACTCAGACTCTTTGTGTTTGGTAGTTTGACTCCTCACAGCAGGACAGGAATAAACTCCTGTGGTCACTGAGATCCTGATCAAACCTGTCGTTCCTCCTGCTGTTACTGTGTGTCTGATATTCTCTAAATAACCAAAAAACATCAAAATCCTCTCCCACCTCCTGCTGTAGGCCTTCCATGAGGAGTACTGTCGCCTGTACGAGCTCTCCCAGGAGGAGACCACACCTCAGGAGGACGCTCGCCTGCAGCACGCTCTCGTCTACTTCTTCCAGAACAACGCACCCAAGCGCATCATAGAGAGGACGCTGCTGGAACAGTTTACTGACCGGAACCTGAGCTTCGACGAGAGGTAAAAACCCAGTTTACAACCACTGATCCCCAGCATGACTGTCAACAATCATTTTTATTTTATATAAAGTTTTTACATAAAGAATTTGTAATGTCATTTAAGGTGCAAATAATAATCAGAGAGATCAACAAAAATAGAAAAAATAGAAAACTTATTTTAGTAAAAAACGACAACACACATCCTCCTCCCCTGACAGAACATTATTGTGATTTATGTGTACTGTAAAAATTACAGTAATTCATAATTCTATTATTATTTTAAGTTTACATTTAACCTTATATGAAGCCTTTTTTCCCCCAATCTGTCAGCTTATGGCTGTAACCCACACTGGGCAGTGGTGGAAAAAAAACAGCAGTCATACACTGCCATCTAGTGTCCAAAACAGAGAAGTACAGACTTTTTTTAGAGGTAGTTAAAATATATTCATAAAAATAGAAAGAATATAAGTGTTACAACAGAAAAGCTCTTTCTTTTGTCTCCTCTTGCGTTGGAATCCCAATACTTCAGCCGTAGTGTTTTCATCTCCAGAGATGTCTTTCAATGTTCTCTGAATTTGATGGGGGGAAAAAAAGGAAATACTTTAGTCATTTTTTTTTTTGTCAGCGTGATAACAGTTGTTCTAGAAGCTACAGAGATGTGAATTCCAATAACATGTCCTCTGTCTGTCCTTTGTGTGAACAGGGGCATCAGTATCGCCAGGGAGGCTCGTACCAAACTTCGCCTCATCAAACCAGAGGACATGGACATGGAAGAGTACCTGGTACTGTCTGGAACTTTAGAGAATCTTCTTTGTTGTTTGTTTGTTAATGATGACTGAGTCTGAGAGGTTTCTGTGCAGGTTCTGCTCTGATTCATATAAAGTCTATGACACAGGTGTGTGGAGAGAGTGAAGAGCAGCAGCAGAGAACAGGACTGATCAGTGTGATCTGTGTGTTTGCTCTGTCTCGCAGCAGTGGCACGACGACTACAGGATGTTCAGGACTGTGTTTGTCTACCTGCTCACAGGACTGGAGCACTTCCAGCACAGCAAGTAGGTGTCATGACTCCACCTCCACCACCACCACCACCACCACACTCAACAGCAGGATTATTGCTACAGCTGTTTGATCATTATAGTTATTACTGCCATTATAGAAGTTACTGAATTATATTTGCATTTTAAACATGAAGAGTTTCTAGAAGTACAGTAGTCAAATTCCAGACATGTAGTAACAGGTTTAGTAAACTGTACCAAGAAAATTGTGAATGTTGAAAATGAGGGAAAATATATCTTTAAAATTGAAATTGAAAGTCTAAATGTTAACATTGCATGTGCTGCAGGATGAGGGAGGCACTAATTTACCTGGCCCACGCCTACGAGACCAACAACACCCTGCTGAAGAACGGAGATAAACGCGGTGTGGACCGGGCACTTATCGCCATCTACAGGAGGAAATGTCTGACAGTGAGTTGACGCTTTAGTCTGTAGCACCAAGTTGGATTTTTCTTGTGTGAAATAATACATGTTGAGATGGAAAGAATGTAGGTTAGGACCATTTCTGATTCATCTGTGATTATTAACAACTTTGAAAGTTTATAATAGATGCTCCATAAGGATTATGTGTTTTATTTTGTTAAGTACAAGTCTCTCCTACCTTCAGATTTGCAGAATCTGACAGTCAGGTTTTCCTCCACACAGGCGTTGAACGAAAAAGCTTCACGACTCTTCTGCAGTGGTGAGGACAGCGAGGTGGAGGAGGGCGTGGCCATCATGGACGAGGCCGTGATCCCCTGCCTTCATCTCATGAGCCGGGAGTCCAGTCTGTCCCAGGAAGACAGGGAGGCTATGGAGAGCATACGCAACCACTGGTGCTGCTGCCTGAGCCAAGACATGACTGGTATGGAATATTAATATATGTGTACATATATATTTATACGTGTTAATATGTAAATCTATATACATATATATTAGGGGTGTGCAAATTAATCATTTTGGTTTGGTTTGGATCGAACCGAATCGGATCTATTGTTTAATATGTTTTATGAATCGTTCCTGAATCGGATCGTAGCCTGTGAATCGAGATATGAATCGGATCGTTATGTGAGTGAATCGTCACACCCCTAATATTTATATATTTTTGTTAATCTACCTTTGTGTCCAGATTCTCTGCAGCTGAAGCTGGGTGAGTTGCTGCCCAGGGTTTTGGACGGAGCCTCTGAGACATTAGTCCTCAAAGACCCGCCTAAAGTCCACGTCAACCAGGCCCATGACCTCTGCAGTCGGTTGGCTGCGGTCATGGAGTCCATTCACAACACTTCCATAGTCATCGTGAAGTAAAGTCCTGGACGGGAGAACCAAAACAACGGTTTTCAGCGTGTGACCTGGACGGAGGAGGATTCTGCACTGACTGACCACAGGGTCAATACATTGTATAGTTTTTACTTCTTTAAGTCTCGTGTCAACATTGACGGTTTTGCACAGAAAGATTTTTTTTTTTTGAAAATGATGAAAATGCTTCAAAAATGATCAAACTATCAGACTTCATCTCCAAACAAACACAGACTGTCACATGTATTAATGCAAACACTGATAGACTTTCCTACATGAGATTTTATACACAGCTAAAAAGAACAAACTTGATTTGTCACACTGCACCCAAACAAACACAGTTTGTTAGAATTTTTTTGTAAAGATATATTTTATAATTATGTGTCTGTGTGGATTTTAGCTGCTGTATTAGACTGACTGATGTCCACGGGGGTTGACTGTGCGATTCAGATGGATGGATGTATGGAAGGATGGACGGATGGATGGATATCCTCTGGTATTTTGGGACATGAAAAAGACGATAAACTTGTGCAAAGAAGATAAAGCACCTCATGATCACTGATTGGTGTAATCTGTCAGGCAACAGAGACTCTAACTTCACACAAAATGAGTTGTGGTTTTAATGGTTTTGCATTGACTTTTCAATTTTTTTTCCATCAAAACCACATCAGAGAGAAATGATGTAGAACAGCAGGAAGTGAACAAATGCCTATGTGTGTGTTTGTGTTCTTGAATGAAAACACAAGTCAGTACCATATGAGAACTTATACATGACTCCAGCAGCCTTCATCTGGCTGCACAACTGACTTTTTCCACTTGTGGTCTGTAATGATCCTTAATAAATGTTTTCAATACTGTTTTTTTTGTTGTTTTTCTGCTTGCAGCAAATCACACAATAATCTGACAAAAGACTTGGTCAAAAAATGTTATACTCACTTGTTTTTTATGTATAGGAATAATGTAAAGTTATTACATTAACCATAAAGTTGAAAGAACAAATCCAACTGATTACAAACAGGGAACTCCTTAAAAATGGCATATTTACTTAAAAGACAAAAGTAATTAAAAATAACGAATGCGTGTTAGAATAACACAATAATCACGAGTTCACGTAAAAGATGAGTGACACATCCTTCAAAATTGTTTTTTTAGTAACGTATATTCGCACATCCGGAAAAATGTTTTGAAGAACCGGAAGTTCAACGTCCTTCGAATTCAGCGATCTTTATTTAGCGTATTTGCAGCAGGGAGAAGAGTCGCAGCGATTCCAGACTCCACGGAATCCCGTACGGAGGAAAACACGGACACATTGGAAGTCTTTTCTGACATGTTAAGGACCGCAGTTACGGCTTTCGTGGTGGAGCCACGGCTGATATGAGCAGGGAAAGAGCGGAAGTAGTTTTGAGCGAACGGCGGCGCAGCTGTGGATCAGAATCGGAAATCGTTCATTTGTTGTGGCGTTGAACGGAGAGGGAAGAGCAGATCGAGTTTGACAGAACCGTAAACGAATCTTCTGGAAACAGGTGAGTGAGGAAATAAAACTTTAACTCCACTTCTAACGTCATTCACTGACTCCACTCGTCAGCTAACAGGGTTAGCCAACATTTTCTTAATATTTGTTTCGGTCTTTGAAAGAGGCTTTCATTCATTTATTAGTGGCGACGATCATTTTTCCCTGAACTGAAACATATCGATATTATCTCAGCCTGTTGAAATGCCAGCGGTGGATTAGTTTTCTGTCAGTAAAAAGATCCTGCTTACTCTAACACTGTTCTAAATATACTGTACCTACGCTGCAACATCAGCAGGTGTGAGTGTGAAACCCAGGACGTTCACTTTAACTTTATCATCTGGGTTAAAATCAGCCTTTTTAACTCTTTAACTTTATTTTGACATTTATAATATGTTTTTTTAGTGTAAGTCCTTTTAGTGTAATAACTGGAATTGAACGATATCGACCTGAAATTGTATTGATAAAAGAAATTCAACACGCAAATATTAAAGCTTAAATCAAAACAAGGTAATTGTGGCAGTTAAAAACAGTTGATATTTACATAGTATAACAGTCATCTGGTATTACAGTAGACAAGGCATGGGCAAACTAAGGCCCGGGGGCCAGATGGGGCCCGTTCAGCTTTGCTATCTGGCCCACCCAACTTGTTCACACATATATATAAATAAAGTTGTGATATAGAGACCTATAATGCAAGTATTTAGAATTGTATTCATCTATATTTTTATGCACAAGTCATGCATTGTGAATGATGCCAGGTCGTGGAGTCTGGTGAATAACTTACTGCAGGGAATTTGAAGAACTCAACAGTTCTTCCAGCTCTCAAGTTGGAGAGGTTGGGCCACACTGAGGTTCTGTCCAGGCTGAGTTTGGGCCACAGCTTTAACAGGCCGTCTTATAGAGTAAAACAATAAAAAAAATAAAAAGGATTAACGTTAGCGGTTTCAGCCAGAAACGGTGCAGTATACAGTTTGACATTAACAAGTCCTTTTTGAGTGAAAAGATAATAATGCACTCAAGTTGACCACATCATGTGACTACTTCAATGATGAGTTCATGGCTGTGGTTGATTGTGGTTGATTGTGGTTTATTCTTTTTGTTGTTGTTGTTGTTGTGAACTGTTTTCTGTTTGTTTCTGCCCTGCCTGGTGACCATGTAAATGTAGTCAAAGTCTGTAGAAAGACTTCACCTTTCCTCTAAATTGGCTCAGGTTTTATCACAACTGTTTTCAGGTATCAATAATTGACATTTATGCTTATTGGTCTTTCATCATTGTTAGCTAAATATATACATTTATATACAATTTCTTTTTTACAATGTTGCAGTTTTTTTTACCAAAAGAATTTAAACTATGGGAAACTGCAACGTAGCTAAAATAACAAAGGGAGGGAAGACAAGTTTGTTTACATTCAGTCCCATTTTTGACGCCTCATCATGTCCAGAGGGTTGACAAAATAAAATAAAGAGGTGGCTGGGAGATGGAAAAAAGTAGAATAGTTACTGCCCTCAGTTTTGTTTGTTGTCATTACTCACGTTGACTTTTACTTTTTTTTTTAGAGTTTGGTCTTAAAACATTGTGGGAAATCAGAAATTAGAAAAAGTAAATTCAGTATATTTAGTACAAAAAAACAATATTGCAAAAGAAATGTTACCCTGGAGAATAAAAAAGACTGGTCTGTGGGAATTTCTGAGCGTTTTCCTTAGAAGGTCAGAGTTCTGGACAAACATGGAGAGAAATATGGAGCTGCAGTGATTGATGGGGAGGAAGTTCAGATAAGAGATCAGTCTGTGGAGTTTCAGTTGGTCTTTTAATTCTGTAACAGAAAAAGGCTGAGAAGCTAAATAAGATTTTCAACACATGGCACTTATCACTACTTTGTCAAAAACTTGTCACTTTGTCACTGCACCACCTTTAGATTATATAATTCAAATATATAATTCAGTTTATTAAAGTCTAAACTGTAATTGTTCATTTTTAACAAACCTGATTGAGAAAAAAATAACAGCGATGAACAATTAGCAACAATGTGTTGATAAAACTAAAAAAAAACTGTAGGAGTGAATGCCTGGAAACTTCATCAGAAGTTTAAGTTGATGAAATTCGACAACAGCAGAAACAAACATCTGTTTAAGAACTTGGTCTGATAGTTTTCACAGGATTGTTAAGACGATAGAAATACATACATACATATATACATAAATATAAAGTTAATTCTTGTCAGACTCTTAACAGGAGCCTGGGCAAATCCAGCCACCTGTTTATTCATCACTGGCCTGGAGGGGGCGCAGTCTTCTCGCCCACCAGCCAAATCACGCTGCACTGTTCCAATTCCACATTGAAGTGTTGGAGGCAAACTGCCCTAACACTGAACTCCAGGATTCCCCCCTGGAGATGAACGCTGGAGCTCCACTGTGATCATCTGCAGGTCTGACATTCTCCTTCCTTCCTTCTCTCCAGGTGTGATGAGCAGCGAGCTGAACGTTCCAATGGGTTCTCCAGCTCCAGGTGTCTCAGAACAGGCTGCTGATGGGACAGGGATGGACTACAGGGACTGGGTTCGACGCAGTTATCTGGAACTGGTCAGCTCCAACCACCACTCTGTGCAGGCCCTGTCCTGGAGGAAACTCTACCTGAGCCGAGCCAAGCTGAAGGCCTCCAGCAGAACCTCTGCCCTCCTGTCTGGGTTTGCCATGGTGAGTTTGTTGAAGCAAAAACATCTTCCCAAAAATTAACCAACGAGTAAGAGACTGATGTATTTTCGAGCCTCTCATGTTTGTACGTGGTTGATAATCTGTGTGGTTGGTGCCAGGTGGCCATGGTGGAGGTGCAGTTGGAGATGAAGTACAGTTACCCTCCCGTGCTCCTCATCGCCTTCAGCGTTTGCACCACGGTGCTGGTGGCCGTTCACCTCTTCGCTCTGTTGATCAGCACCTGCATCCTCCCCAACGTGGAGGCCGTCAGCAACATCCACAACCTCAACTCCGTCAGCGAGTCGCCTCACGAGCGCATGCACCATTACATCGAGCTGGCCTGGGGCTTCTCCACCGCCCTGGGGATCCTGCTGTTCCTGACGGAGGTGGTGCTCCTCTGCTGGATCAAGTTCTTGCCCGTCGATTCCGGGGGCGTCACCACGCCGGCCCCCACCATGGCCCCGGGCGTCACTATCCCCGAAACGACTCAATCGATGGTGCGGAACAGCGGATGGACAGCCGCCCTGGCCTCCACCATCATCATGGTCCCAGTGGGGGTGATCTTCGTAGTCTTCACCATTCATTTCTACCGCTCTCTGGTCCGCCACAAGACAGAGCGCCACCACCAGGAGATCGAGGCTCTGCATAAGATCAAGAATGAGCTGGATGGACATGAGCGGGGTCTGCAGGCTGTGTGAGACCTTGAATTTATGAAGACTATCCACAAAGTCAGCTCACTGGTGTTCAGACTCACGGGCTTCTGTTACTCCACTGGTTAGACCGGGGACTTATTCTGAAAGGTCAATTTCCTGTCTCTGTGATTTGTCTGTTTTCTCTTCTGTGTCAAAAAAAAACTTGTTTACAGCTAAAGGGCTACGAGATTTAATGTGCCATTCAATGTTGGTTGATTGTGGTACAAAAGTGGCAAATGTGTTGCGATAGTGGCTACAGTTAGAGTCTGGTCCGAGCATAGGCAACTTTCAGACCCTTGGGCCCCAAAAGGCCTCACCATTGGTGTGTGGTTAGGGGCAGATAGGATGGAAAGTCCAATGTAGACGACATGTGAAGGTCAGGTGGAGATGTTGTAGCAAAATCACAAAAAAAAGGCATTTGGTCAAGTTTGGTAGATGGACAACAAATGGGGACTAGACTATACTAGACCAGGACAGGCAACCGGCCCCCAGGCCTTAATAAAAAAATCACTTTCAACCAGATTTGTCGTTTGGGACATTTTTCCCTTCGCAAACCAAAAAGGCCAACAGTGAAACATGGCGTCACTGTTCTCTGT
Organism: Paraplagusia blochii; assembly: GCA_016785265.1. NCBI lineage: Eukaryota > Metazoa > Chordata > Actinopteri > Pleuronectiformes > Cynoglossidae > Paraplagusia > Paraplagusia blochii. The sequence goes on from JAFBJS010001258.1 coordinate 27,947, forward strand.
TTACTGATGATTAAACTGCAGACCTTAGTGTTGGACACAAAGGTGGAGGAGTTTCATTTTTACATCATTCTACGTCACTATGTTTACTCCCTAAAACCTCACCTCACACGGGTGGGGTTTCTTTCCAAATAAAAGCCTGGATAAAATTTTAAAATGATGTGAAAATGGGACTGAAGGTCTGTACTTTGCATAAAATATTTGAAACAGCTTTTTTTTCTTTGCTGTTATTTTATATGCATGTATTCCATGTGTTATGTGGATTTAATAAGGGATTCAAAGACGATGGAAGATTTCAATTTCTTCTAGACGTGCAGTAAAATACATTGTCTATGTTTTAACCTGCTTCGCAGATTGTTTTCTGCAGGAAATAATGTCAAAAGTCTTAAATGTTCCTGTAATACTTCAAACTGCTTTTCATGTGAAAATGACCATTGTAATCTACCGTCAAACAGCTTTTATTTTGTAACAAGACAACGGATCATGTTGGGAAAACTGTTGAACCGGTGCTGTTTCATATTCAATAATAACAAGCTACTGTCCAAAAATACTTCTGCCTTATACGGTCATTGCCTTTATGAACTTATGTGCGTGTCAACTTTGAAATTGTTCTTGTGAAAGGATTTAAGATGATAAGAGTTCAAGTCTGAATATCTGGCTGTAGCTCACAGTGGGATAAAAAGGTCAATGTGCTAAAAGTTACTGAAAGAGCGATGTGATGTCATTGGATGGACTTTAGGACCTCCTCACACTGTGTTTTCTTTTTTTATTTATGTTTTACATTCCAAGGAATTCCAAAGACCAAAGTCTTAGTCTGTTTTTTTTTTTCGTTTCTTTGCTACAGATAGACATGTAAAATAAAAAGTGCACTTGTGTCTTACCTGCTCATACGGTAGTAAGTGTCATCCTGGGTTTTCATCATTCTGGAGACAGTCGTCGTCTTCATCCAAACCTTCCAAATCTTCTCTTTATTGAGTTATAACTCCAGGGAATGTGAGCAAATGTGGACGAAGATGTTTAAAGCCTGTAACAAAAATAAAAACTGTGTCTCAGATGTCATGGTCTCTACATTTTCTTTATAGTAAATAATAAAAAAATTAGTTAAAAAAATGAAAAAATACACACACGTGTTAATACATATATATATATATATATATATACATATATATACATATATACACACATATAGATATATGTATAATTTTGGGGGGCAAAAGTCATATCGGGAAATAATGTTATGAACAATATTGCCAAACTAATATCAAATATCCCTAACAAACAAGTTACGTCGGGTAGCTGTCAAACGTTCACATCAAAAGCATCAGCCAATCACAGCCAGCTCGAAAAATCGCTCCACCAATCACGTACTTGTTACATGACGTCTCAAACTACCGCGGGAAGCAGGCCTCTATTGAAACCTTATTGCAGGACGGTAGTAAAGGGAAAAACAAGAAATACACAATAAAAATCAGCGAAATTACCGAGAACGATCGAAAAAATAAAATCCCAATTCTATTCATGAGTAATGAAACAGAAGAAGCAAAAGAAAATAACACTAGACCAAGTTAAAGCAGCTGTACCACATAGGAAGAGGCTCAAAACATGGCCGACAATGTAGCAGCGTTCATTAAAACTATTCTAAACCTTGGCCTAGCCGTGTAGCTTTAAATATCCGCATCGATACAATAGTAACTACATACAAAACCGGCTAATTTCCCGAGGAAGAAAAAATAAAGTCACAATCGTGTACATGACTAACAAAACAGAAGAATAACATCGCTAATCCAAGTTAAACAACAACAAACAGTCAAACATGGCCGACAACCGGACGTTCATTAAACTATACTAAAACCAACCGTGTATCATGTAGCTTTCAGAACCGACATCGATACATAAGTAAATAACAAATCTAAGGGAAAACAAACGACTGAACGTGTATTAGAGCGGCTGAAAAAGTGGTATTTACGGTATTTGTTAAACTAACAGAAACCTTTTTTTAACGAAAACAACTGCAGAAGCTTTAGTGATGAACTAGATAAACACACATTCGCATGTTTAAATAAAACTCTGGAAATGTTTGGCTTACAGTTAGCAGGTGAGCGGGAAGTTGTTTACTTTTCTAGACCGGAAGTCACACTCTAGTCCATCCAGCTGAGATGAGTAAATTTGAAGTAAAAAAAACGGCCTTCGCTGAAACAAACAGTGAGTAAATATTTGTAGATTTTGTAACAGCAGAAGAGTTTCCTGTTGAGAATATAAAACATCACAAAAAAGTAAATGATACCAGACATTTGAGACAATTACTTCAGGGAAACGAAAAGCGAAATGATGAATTAGAAAACAAACACGAGTTAGTTCTTTAATTTAGGTTGACAAAAATTGGAGTATTCCTGCTTTAAGCATTGGTCCTCAAACAGTGGAGCCGCGAGAGGCTTCCAATGGAATATACATCAGTGTTCCACAGCAGTAAAGATTAAATGATTAAAGTGTTAGCAGGGATTATCATTATGTGGGAGGACAGTACTGTATATTACGAACTGCATGTACTTCTTCTTGTATACCACTAGATGGCAGACTTGGCTCATGTCAACTCATTTTAAAGAAGGACCAAGAAACCGGACGTGTGAAACGGCTTCAAGATGTGGCGTAATAAGGGTAAAGCAGTTTAAAACATAATTACGTGATATCGGTGACTTCGATATCGGTTTTTCTCCCAATATTTGATATCTGATAAAACCATCTGCTTTGCCAAACTTACTGGTTCTGAGACATTTAGTTCAGTTTTGGGGGAAAACGACAACATATATTGGTATAAGAATGTTGGTATTGGAAAATTATGTGTTTATCAGCAAATGTTAATATCTGAGATACACAAGAATTTCTCCATCATGGAACCAGTTGTTGTACATGCAAGATGCTACAACGGTGACATTTGTGAGTAAGTCAAAAAGTTTAACATAATTTGATGTTTTTTACTGGCAAATAACAGTGTGAGTGTGAGACCAACGTGCATTTCATGACATTCTTACCCTCATGGCAGAGATTTAATGAAGCAAATCGTTTTTATTTACAGTATCTTCCTGTATCTGTAATGGAAATACACACTTCTTCTAGTCACAAGAACTAGTCGGCCTGAAAACCCATTCTGAAATGCAATGATACACAGAATGTTATGGGTTTTTTTCCTGTTAAATCTATCTGTTGACATGTCAAAGACCTTTTTTTTTTTTACATCACATAATATTTAAAGTAAAGTCAAAAAGAAATACAGACCATGTCAGATAATACTTATCTGGTATATTGTCACTTCGAAGGTCAATACAACAAAGTCAAAACCTGCTGTGATCGGTCTGAGTGCAGAGTCATGTTTACAGATGAGGTGTAAAATGTGACCGAAGAAAGGCAACGACAGTAACAACAATAAAAAAAAAAAAAAAGATGACATGTCACACTGCAAGGCAAGTCTTGGCTCAGCTCTTCTGGTGTGAAGAGCTTCCACTAACATACTGCTGATCAGAGATGTTCCTTCAAACAACTCTGTGATCATAAGCACTGGTATATTTTGGCAGTATCACCTGCGTCGAGAAGCAGCAGCGGAGGCAGCCGAGACCCAGGACGGGTCAGTAAAAAATTTCAAACTGCTTAAACCCAAACTAAGATTGTCTTCTTCTGTATGTTGTAGGTTCAGACCCGGTGTGAACATCCATCCAGTGGACAGAGATGTTAAGGCCAGGGGCTCTGCAAGCATGATGACCTCATCTTCTCTGCCCTCCAATGATGTCATCACATCAGAATGGATGTTCTAATCTCAACTAAATGAACACAAAATCCAACTCTTGTACCGATCATTAGCGCTCTAACACTTGGAGGAGTTTTGACAGCGTTGCTGGAGTGTTTCGGAAGATTCATTTTGAGGCGATGCAACGAGTAACAGCCCCGTAACATGCACTATTTGTCCCAGTAACCTGAACATTCAAGTTGGTACCCCCCCACCCCGGATCCCCGCAAGACATCAAACCACAGGATACAAAACACAGGGGAAAAAAAGGGAAAGAAAAAACATGAATTTATCAATTTGACAGCTAACATAGCTTATAATCAGTCTAAGGCAAAAAACAAGAAGAAGAAGTGGGCTTGGTGAAATAAAGAACTTTGTTTGGACAACATACTGTGTACGTTATCACTCTGTGGACCGAGGTCCAGTAGTCCACGTCAACCTCTCTCTCTCTGGAGGTTTAAAACAAAAGAAAAACTTTCCTCTTTCTTCTCCTGCAACAGAATTTAAAGGAAAAGACTAGAGAGAATGGAAACGTTAAACCCTGAAACTCTCTCCTTTGCCGTCGATGTGGCGCAGACGCAGGTAAACGTCGGTGCCGATGCCCTGCATAGACTGTATGGACAAGGAGCCGCCCAGGTACTCGGCGTAGGCCCTGGAGGTGGGAAGGCCGAAGCCAAACCTGCAGGACGGAAAACACAGAAGGGTCAACGTTGTGAAGCAAACTCTCCAGACTGAGGAGGTTTGTTTATGGAGAGCACATATTTACTGCAGCAACGACAGTCAGTTAAAAAATGAACATTATTTTATTTAGGCAAATTTATTCAGAAAAAGAACTGTTTAAAATTCAGACTTTGTTTTTCCATTCCCATTTTTTATAGCATCAAAATAAAAGTGTATTCTTAAATATTCATTTTGATATATTTCTTTAATATTTTATAGTGTAAAATAATGTGAAGATACACTATAGACCAGGTGTGGGAAATTATTTATCATTATAATAAAAATAATAATAATAATAATTATTATTATTATTATAACAATGTGTGTTCAGACTTGAGATAGGGGCAACGTCATGATTCAGGCTGAAATGTCTTTGGAAAAGATAAGAAAATATAGCCAAGAAAATATATTTTAAATGTTTTTCTCTATATCTATAAGGCAGGGGTCACAAACTCAAATAAGTTGAGGGCCACCACCCACATCATCATCATTTCACTGAAAGCCAGCTTTGATTGTCAATACAAAAGAAAAAAATTAAATCAAAAATCAGTAAAAACCCATACATTCTGTGTAATACAACACTGAACCAGCAGGAGTCTCTGGATCAGGCTTTTGAGAACTATAGGATTTACCATAAAATGTGGAGAACAAATCTATAAAATATTATTATATATTCAGCTTTCACATCATGACAGACGTGAAATATTGTTCCACGGGCCGCGAGTTTGAGAACCCTGCTGTCATTGCAGGGAAAAGGCAAAAATATAATTAAAATATAAATGAATCATAATAATAATAATAATAAATTTTTTTATAATGAACTTTAACCAAATAATCTGGACAACTTTGGTCCAAATTAAAAAGCCCAACAGGGCTTCAATCAGCCCCCGAGCCTCAGTTTGCCCCGGTGTGTAAACTGTATGAAGAGATTTAACAGCATGATATTGATTATCCGACAAGTTTGATTTATAACTTTTTTATTTGGTCCTAACTTGAATTTTGACTACAATCACCTGGAGTTTATTTTGTCTCAGTTGTGTCCAGATGTTGGACACATGCTGCCTGGACACAAACATGTACTGGAAGCTAAAATAACAGCAGCAGAGTGGCCGACCCTGACAGAGGAAGTGAAAGTGCTGAGCCAACACCACCCCGACTGTGCATCAGTTTAGAGAGAAGTCTCTAATGGACCTTCTCTCCAGACACGCTGTGATGGTTCCGTCCGTGTTCTTACCCGTGCATGGGGCTCGACTGGTTTCCACTGTTGGTGATGTTGTTGAACAAGTTGCCCATGCGTGGGTCCTGCGCACTCTCCTCAGCCGTGCTGTAGTGGTAGTCCATCACCTTCTCGATGATGGTGTGTGGGATTCCGCCGCCTCGGTCCGAAATCCTGGAATTTGACGGAGGGTTTAGACTCGGGCTGTGACGCTGCACGTGTCTGGTCCTAACGCATTCGTCCACTCACCTGATGACAAAATCAATGTCGTTGTTGGCGATAGTGACGACCACATCGGGCACGTTGTAGGGCGTGTCCAGGTGGCTCTCCATGGTGGCCCTGAGGAGGTGAGAGAACCATGAAGTATCTTTACCACCAAAGACTGCAAACGCAGAACAAAGTTCTATTCATGGTGCTACCCAAAAAGTCGTAAAAAACTGGATTTTTTCTTTCACAAGTAAGCAACTTTTGCTACACTTTGTTTGCGATATGAGAAAAGACCAATTTAACATTTCACTAAACCTTTGAGCTCTACAAGAACCTCTTCACAGATGAGATAGACAGAGCGCTTTCAGAGGAGGAGACGTTATTTTTGTTTTTCTAGTGCTTTTACAATAACATGAAATGTTTTCTTAACTTTTACCACTATATATCATCAATATATTTGTTGATATAAATGCTAAAAGATGTTTAGATAGCAAGTGAATTTTAACTTAATTATCAGTCTATTTCTACAGGGCTGGTGCTAAGTCATTGTTTTTTTTTTTTTGTTTGTCAGTTGAGATTCACGACATCACATGATCTATGACCAGGCGGTGATCTCTACCTCATGGCGTTCTTCAGGAGCTCAGGCAGGATGTAATCCAGAGGCAAAGGGATGAAGGGGAAGCGGGCAGCAACGTGTCCATTGATCCTCACCCTGGGGGAGTTACCGTACTGGTGCTCACACAGACGCCTGGTGGACAGGGGAGGAACTGGGTTACAAAACGGTTGGTCAGCCTCAGTTTGAAATGAATGTCCAAACCAGTGGTCAAGGGACCAGTACCGGTCCGTGGGTGAATTGATTCCGGGCCGCAGAGAAATAATATTTCCTTTTGTCCCCATCTGTCTATTCCTTCCACTTGATCCATACCCATATGAACAAAATAACTGACCAATAGAATGGCTAGGATTCCATCATCAATAATGCAACTATATTTGATTAGGAAATATTTTCTCAGTGAAGACAACAACAATAAACTCAAAATGATGCAGAGTCATTGATACAAGATTCTAACTTTTTATAGCGGTCTGGTAGGAGAAAATTATAGGCAGTGTGCGCTTGAGAAATCATTGTTGTGCCCAT